>WAAG01006587.1:21256-47700 GCA_013390105.1 Tichodroma muraria
GGCACTGCTCCGAGCTTTCGCTGCACTGCAGCCCCGCATCCCCCGCCTACTGAGACGTCCTGCCGGTCCAGCTTGCTGCTCCCGGGAGTCCTGCTGGGTTACCAGGCCCGGCTGCCCCAGGGGGGTTTGTGGAGCAATGTGGAGCAAGGCCTCCCTCCCACCCCTTCCCGCCCGGGCCGCGCCGCCATCACCGTGTGCCGCCCGTGCCGTGCCACAGCGCCCCCTGCCGCCGCGGGGGACCACCGCGCCCGCCTGCCCGCCCGGAGCCAGCAGCGCCCCTGCCGGCCGTGCCCGGAACTGCACCGCGGGGGAAGCGGCCGGGCAGGCGGGGACCGGGTGCCTGGTTCTGTTTGGGGTTAATGACCTGGTTGTGGTTTGTTTGCTTTTTTTACACACACTAGCAAGGAACTGCTATTTCTATCCTCATATCTTTGCCTGAGAGCCCCTGAATTTCAAAATCATAATTCAGAGGGAGGGGTTTTACATTTTCCATTCCAAGAGAGGCTCCTGCCTTCCTTAGCAGATACCTGTCCTTCAAACTAAGACATTATATTTATTTTTAGAGATGGAGTTGCAAATATTATAAAATTCTCTCAAAATAAAAAAGAAAGTGAATTCTCAAAAATTCTTTTTTTTTCATGATTAATTAGATGCATGCGCTATTGTAAATATTTCTCCATGAACAAGCAATCTCCCTGCCTAATCACACTTCCTGTATGGTTGCAGTTCATTATCACAATTTCTCTGTACCTAAAACCCCATTGGCCTCTCAGCCCTGCTGTGCCACTACAGCTACAATTCTTGTGTTTGGATCTTCAGACAAAGACTCCAGTGTGGGTGAACTACATAAGAAATAATTTAATTTATAGGTAATTTCCAAGTAACTTTGACCGATATGTCTTTGAAGAAGACAGTAAGTTTCTGAGGAAAGTCACACTTAATGTCCCAGCGGCTCTTGATTATTAGCCCCATAAATTTAAGGTGGGATAGGAGAGAAAATGCAACCACATGAATCATAGGTTCATGCTTCATTCTTATTCTGAGTATTTTGTATTCTGCCTCAGTAATACTGATTATTTTACAATTGCATATTAATTTTTAGTATAAAGTGTTTTATAGAAAATTGATTTGAAGGACATCTGGCTTTAGAAGGTCAAACCATGGTTATGTGTAATCACGGCTATAAAATTTAGATAAGGAGGTTGAAGGCTACATTGACAAAAAGCCTGAGGCTCTGAGACTGGAACTTGCACAGATGAAATCACTTTAGACAATAGTGAGCTCCCAAAACTCTGCTAACCCCAGGAAGGTCCTAATGTCTTACTGGACTAAACAGCTTAGGTCACCTCTCATACCTACTAAGTAAAGGGCTTGGACATGCACCTATTCCATAAAGTGAAACAGAAAAGAAAGCCCTTAAACACTGGTTCAAAATAGATTCCCTAAATGTTGGAATGTAATGCCCAGGGCTGCATTACATCTCTGGCTGCCGAAGGGAGACCGATACCAGGGAAGTCTCTGGGAAGACCTTAGGGCAGCCTTCTGGTACCTAAACGGGACCTACAAGAAACCTGGAGAGGGACTTCTTAAAAGGCCATGGAGTGATACGGTTATGGTTTCAAGAGAGTAGGTTTATATTAGATACAAAGAAGAAATTCTTTCCTGTGAGGGTGGTGAAACACTGAAACAGGCTGCCCAGAGACACTGTGGATGCCCCATGCCAGGAAATGTTCAAGGCCAGGATGGATAGGGTTTTGAGAAACCTGGTCTGGTGTCCCTGCCCATAGTAGCGGAGCTGGAACAAGATGGTGTTGAAGGCCCCTTCTAACACAAACCCTTCTATGATTCCATGATATCATTCTAACACTGTAGCCACAAGCAGAAGCAGGGGCAGATGTGCATGAGTCAAGCCAGAGAAACTGGACTCAAAACACACCTGTCTTCAGTATCTCTCAGTGTCCTTATATGTCATGCAGGCCTGCAGGTCTGGGTCCCTTCTACTGGAAGTGCTGATCTCCACAAAGCTCAGCTGCACGGCTCAGAAGCCACTGCATGGGTTCACTCTCAGTCCTTTATTTGTGATGTAAAAGGGGCTCTGCTCTTTTGATCAGTTTAGCCAGTGGTAAACATCTTTGTTGCAGCTCTGAAGGCTGACAAAAAATGAAGGTAATTTAAGGGCAAAAGTGGAAATTCTCATCAGTTCCTGGGCTTTGGTCAAGACCCACAGGGTCAGTATGCAGTGGTTACCCCACAAAGAGAGCAAACAGCAAAATCATTAAAAGCTCTGTTTCTGCTTTTAAAAATTTACAATCTCTTTCTAATATTTTGTCATGCTTTTGTTATGTTTATGTTTCTCTTATATTCAAAGTAAAAAAAAAAGAATTGCAATTTAATAAAGAAAATTTAGAATTCTCATGAGAGTACGAAAGCCTGAAGGGAAAAAAGGGGACATTTCCAATACTCCACTGCCAATACTCCAGCTCTCATGTATTAGCTTCCTGCTGCATTTTAACACTGCTCAGGCAGCTGGGCTTTCCTGGGGAAATGTTGGCTGGATTAACTGCCACACCACTGGCAATAATCATAGGTACTCATGGCTTCCTGGGGAAGAATGAGAATATCATTAACTCAGCTGCTGGAACAGATTTTCCCATTCCTGTAAGTCTCCCATAGGCTTAGACATTTTAAAACTTACTTTTGCCCGTTTTTAGTAACACAGTGAAAATTTCTTTCCTAAGAGAAAGGAAATGTATTGAACTAAGGCATCAGGGAGATACCGTCTCCCTTGTCATAGTTTGTGAGAAGGCAGAGACTGCCCATCTCTGAGACTAGCAGTGGCAAGGCAGAAGGGTTACTCCATAAATCTGTAGCTGAGTTCCAGTACATAGGTATCTTGCCCTTTTTCTGATGTGGGCCAGTTGCTCAGAGAATGGCAGGAAAGGTAATTTTTCTATTCCTGTTACAAGGCAGAACCTTGGACAGAGCAAAGTGATTGTTTTTGATACTCCATCAAAGCTGAGCCACTGGAGTCTTGAACAAATATGTAACTGAACATACAGAACAGGTAGAGAAAGATGGAAAATGAAAGAATGGATTTTTTTCCCCTTTAAAATATAGCCTATCCAGGTTTAAAATGAAACAAACAAGAAAGCCAAAGAAACAAACAAAAAAACCCCCAGTGAAATTATAATATTAATATTATTATAAAATATAATAGAATATTTTATAAATGTAAATAAANNNNATAAAATATAATAAAATATTTTATAAATGTAAATAAAAATTATAATATTAATAAATAATTCATGGCAATGAAATCATACTATTATACTTACTAGGAGTGTAAGGAGGGTTATTGATTTCATTATCAGCACATCCAGGCCTCTGGCCTCTCATGAAATTGGATGGTTCATTCATATCCTTTAATAAAGAGAATAAGATGTGAAAATCTTCATTTTTCTTTTTTTTTAAAGAAGGGAGGGCAGATACAATGAGACATACAATCCAGATCCCATCGTAGTCAAGGACATCCTTAAACTCCAGACACAACTGGGTCCACCATTCGACTGTCCTGGGGTTGGTGTAGTCAGGAAACACAGAATCTCCAGGAGGCCAGGCCTAGGGGTTACATATGTAAATCCTGGTTATTTTCTCATTTCTATTACACTGCTGCTTTATCGTTTTGAAGCAGCACTAGACAAAATGCGTCACAAAACTAAAAAACCCACCTGGCCAACAGCAGGAGTCACACCATCAGAGTTGTTCACCCACACTCCCATTTCCTGGCCGAGTTCGTAAGGTCTGTAAGTGCCTGGCTCCTCATCCTTGGTTATGAAAGGGTCCTGAAAACAACAATTACACTTCCTTAATTGAAATCCCAAAGGTAACAATTACTCTTCTATTTGTATATTTTAGAAAATTTTGGATTATGTTCTTAATGCTGATTGCAAAAATACTGGAAGAAAACAGCATTAAAATTTAATAAGAGTTGAGAGCACATAATAATTTAGAAAAAGTCATTAAGAATATGTCATGAGTATTTCTTTTGTAAGGCAAAAGCATTGTAAAATCACTAAATACCCTCATGTTCATTTTTTATGAGACTTTCTATGTTAAAATTATTTTAGAGAGACACTAGATTTTATTCCCTCGCGGCGCCCAAGGTCTCTGCTAAGGCTGGGTGCTATGCTGGACATTCCCACACTTGAGCACCTCTGGATTTCCTGCAAGACAATCCTTATTCCAGCTGCCTCAGCATAAACAGCTCCATGTTGGAATAACTAAAACTTTTCAAAGGGCTTGAAGTTGGGCACATCCAAGCTCAAAAGAGTCCTGTTAGCCCTCCATTCCAAACCAATGCTGGAAAAGGATGTTTTATGCCAGTCTGATGCACAGTAACCCAACTCACACCTGCCTGTGGGGCCTTACACCTCTGTTCTCCCCATGCACCAAGACCACAGCATTTTACACCCCACAGCTTGTCCTTCCTGCCCCTTTCCACAGCTTGGGCTGGTCACCACCTCCCTCTTCACACCAACAACCCCTCTGCCTCAGGATGACCATCAGTAGCCACCAAGCTGATCCAAAGCAACCCTGATCAGCCCCTGGGGATGATAGAGGCCCACCCACCATGCTGGAAAGTAATAAAGTTAGGAATACTTTGAGATTCCAGTGAATTAAGAGGTATTCTGCAACTCTGCCCAGCTGCCAGCTGCAGCCAAAAGGAGGTAAATGCACTTTGCAATAAATACGTCCCTAACTGGAAGCAACTATCTGCTTTAGGTTTTTTTAGCACAGATGAAGACTGCAGCCATTTTAGAAGGGAATTCTTTACTTTCTCCTTAGGAAATCTTACTTCCTCAGGTTCTGCTTTAGGCAAAACCTTTCAGTTACGAAACACAAGGGAGAAAAACATCATTGAAACAATTCTTCCACTCAGTTATAGCTTGTGCAATAATTTAAGTGAACTTTAATCAAAATGTGATAGAAGTCTAACTAATAAATGTCTTAAGAAGAAAAAAATATCAGACCCCAAATGGTAAGTTGCTTTAAAGGCTTGTTTTAAATATCATTTAAATACCTGAATTAATTGTGATTACTGTACTTGTGATTACCTGTGATTATATGCGTGTAAATGTCTGATTTATTTGTGAGCCCTCTGATAACTACAGCCCTGGTGAGGGAAGTATATTCTTCCATGCCTCAACAACAAAAGCTAAAGCTAAATCCCTACTTTAAGTGCAAAATTCTGTTTAACGTCATCTAGCTCTAGTGTCACCTTCATAAGGACTATAAGCATCCATTACATTTTTAACTTGTAGCCCAACCTGGCAAAAGAGAAAATTGTCCATCTGCAATAATTATCTTATAATTGTGGTAAAGATGTCTCTCAAGGGACTTGACGGCTTGAAGAAGTCAGCTTAATTAGTTACTCCTAATCCAGACTTATGGTTTCCTTCATCTTCCTTCATCTTCATTCATTCTTCAACCTTCCTTCAAAGGTTGTTCCAGTGCATAAATCTAATACATTATGCAGGTTTAGTACTGCCCTAAAGAAAACAAAACCTCTCTGTGCATGCAAGGGTTGTTTGTGGGGAAGGTTGTTTGTTACATCTTCACTCATCTTTTTAGCATTTTGGGGAAGAAGTGCTGAGCATCCTTAACTCCAGCTGACTGCCTAAAGACCTGGGAGCACCCAGCACGTACCCAGACTGATGAACTTTCACCTGTGGCCCCACCCCAAACACGTATTTTGATGCACATCCATAAAAACTCATCTCTGGAAATTTTTGCCTATACAGCTCACACAATTTGATTTAAAAATGTTAAAGATATCGAGCATTATTTTGAATCATGAGCATGTTGCTCTTGACTGTTAAGTATTTTGTCACATCATTCCTAGCTGTTTCTATTATTAGTATGATTTAATAGATGGTGTACAAGGTCTTTTATTAAAGATCCTCTTTAGTAAAAATGTTTATAATTTTTCAATGTAGTCATTGTTACTTTAGAAATTCTTTGTTTCTAAAGAATATATTTGTTCTGACACAGCTGAAACATGCACAATTATTTAATGCAATGATGATGACCAGGTGCTGACATGCAAAGTCACAATTTCCCCTAAATAGAGGTGGCCTCTGAAAGAGATCAGGAGAAAGAAGTGCTGAAGGGCTGCACTTAAGAGTTTCCAGTAACGGAGCTGTGCTACTCTCAAGGTGACCACAGTCACAGAGGGCTCTCAGCATTGGCTGCAAGCATGGGGAGCAGATCTCCTGCTGGAGTGGCACCAGCCACCCCAGTGTTGGTGGCACAACTGAGTTCAGGGTCCCATCCTCAGGGAGGTCACCAGTGTTAATACTGCTGGCTGTCAGGATCTGCGCTTTGCCTGTGACCAAAGCGGTCTGAGATGAGGTAGATGGAACCCATTCCCCAAATCCATTTACTAGAGGTTTTCCATGACACTAACTGGCTGCAGTCAGAGCCCATTTCCTGAAATCATCATGAGGGAGGACAACAATCTGCTATATTTGGGGAAATCACCCATTACTGTCACTATCGAAAGAGAATCTAAATAGAAAATTGTTCTTTCAGTATCCAACTGGATTACACTTGCCTTGATTGCATCCAGCTTGGCTTTGCTATCACTTGGGAATGAAACCCTTCACACTGCTCCAGCTCCCAACTCAACTTAGGGAAACACTCTATATCACTAAAGAATGCTGACAGATTTTGACAGAGATGTCAGCAACTGTAATAAAGTGAAAATAGGAAACTTCAGTACCAGTGCAACCTATACTTCTCATTAACTTTTAAACAATGAAGGACAGACTGGCTCAGCTTTTGTTCTTTTTCCACAAGCTTGGCTAAAGGACTAGAGCAGAAGACAGGCCACAGTTACAAGTTAGTGCAAAGATGAAAGAAAGGTTTCCTATCTGGATTCCCATTAGCTCATTGTATGAAGTAAGAGTTGTTATGCTCCTTGCATCTGTCTAACAGCTGAATTTATATAGCAACACCACCCTGCACTGGTGCTGAACATGCCACCTGAGGAACTGAAAGGGCTTTAAAAATGTTGTTGAAGATATAAGCAAGAAGATATATGTTATAACCCATAAGGAAGAAGATAATGTAGCACACCCACTAAACCACAACTGCTTGCCTGTAGCTTCATACCCAGCAGCAAGTGCAAAACAACTGGAGACATCCCAACATTGATGAAAAAGAGACGACTACCATGTATTTACTGAAAGGCAAGAGTGCATAGGAAGAGCTAGCCCAAACTCCTGGTATTTTGCTCCTATATTAATTTTTTGCAAACTATTTTGAGATAAACCAATAAATAAGCATGTGGTACTTAATGTTAGAGCTCTAAGAGATTAGATCATTTTTAGAGCAGCACTGAGGTTACAGAGAGCCTAAACTGCCTAACAGTTAGGAAGAGCAATCAGTCCTGATAGCACATGTGCTCACTACTGCTTAGTTATTTACAATGATGTATCCAGTTAATTTGGGTCTATTTTTGTCTTAACGTTTCTCTCCATCAAAGTGACTTAGTAATCTCTTACTATTTAAACCCTTGAACCTTCACTGATGAAAACTGATTTCACTGCTTGCACCCCTGAGCTTCTCAGAATGGAACCTTCAGGGGAAGGTATCTTTAGGGACAAATTGCTAGCAAGCAGCATTCACTGTATAGATAGCTGTTTCCATTATCAATATGTAATTGATCACTTGGGCTGCATAGTTTTGTTTGAGATTCCTAGTAGTAAATGGAATTATAGTACACCAAATAAAAGATTAGGCAAATAATTAAAGGTACTTTTAAAGAAACTATCAGAAAACTCCCAATTAAAAAGAAAACACTGATATAGCTATCTATGCTGCTGACTAGTCCATTATCCTCAGTCATATGTTAAGCTTCACAACAAACTGTGAGGAAAAAATAAGAACAAGAGGGAGACACTTCTGCCTTAGTCTATCTAACAAGATAATGTGATTTTTAGATAAGGAAACTGCAGTAGCTCTTGCTTATCTTGACTCCAGATACACCAGCACAAGTGAAAGAGCAACTGTACCACAATTTAGGACTCTGCTGTTCAGTCTCTCCACAAGCCTTTGACAGGACCCTCAGGGCAAGAAGAGAACATCTTATTTTAAAATGACTGGATCGACTTAGGGTCCAAACATTAGTGACCTGTCCATCATGATTCAGTTGGATTAACTGAATCCTGGTCTCCTTAGAAGCACGAACCATCAATATAATGTAGGTAAATGTGTTTGTTTAGCCTGGCAGAGAAAGGCTGAGGGAGAATACACTTATTTGAATCAGTGTATCAAGAAAGAATATAGAAGGGTGAGAGACTGGCAGCTGGAGGTAAGGGACAGTAGTACCCAAATGAAAGATATGAACTCACCATTTAGGTAGAAAACAGATTACGGAACTACAGTTACAGCAAAAAGTCCTGAGAGGAACTCTGTGGGACTGTCTCCTCCTCCGTACCCAGTGGCTGCAGGTCAGCTCAGCCTGAGCCATGCCTGATGCATCTGTTGGGCCTCTTCACAGCACTCACCTGGGGAGTGACCCTGGCCCCAGCAGCTGTCTGTTGCTCAGCTCACCTTGCAGATAGGCAGCTTCACCCTAATGTTTGTCTTGAATCTGTCCTGATGCAATTTAAAATGCTTTTCTTCTCATTCTGTCCCCGGTGGTTATGGAGAACAAATTGCAGCCTGCTCTGGGGAGCGCAGCCCTCCTACTGCTAGGCTGCTGGGGGACCCTGGAGAGCAAGATCTTGCAAATTTATCAATGGATTTTATTTAATTTCTTTATTTATTTTCATCTTTACTTAAATTTTGATTCAATTGGTCTCCAATTTTCTTGCCACCATTGGTGCTCACTTAGCTATTGTGACAGAGTCACTTTGGCACAAGAACATGTCTGTACATGTGCTGGACCAATCCAGCAAATTTTGTTTGAAAAATTTACTGGGGAAGATGGAAAACTCCAATTTTCACTTGTATCCAAATTAATTCATTTGTCCATACGCCAATTTTGGTTAGAGGTTCAACATACATTTTCCACAACTTTGCATACAAGTAATCATCTCTCACATTAACTTAGATAAAAAGTAAGTATAAGGAAACATGAATTGTAGTTACTAGCTTTCAGAGTGATTAGGAATAGTTTTTTTCCACTATTCAGCTATTTTTGTATGTGTATTAAAATTAATTTTTCATTTCAGGGAAAGAACTGCATGAAAGTAATCCTATGTCAACTCGGAGGCAAAATTTCTCATAACTGAGTGGGGAAAAAGTGACAGAGAATTAATGTTTTGGTATAGAGATGATACTGGTACAGAGACATCAAATAAAGACAACATTTAAAAATTAAATCTCTGAGAAATTGTTCTTCAGCTCTTCTTGACATTTGAGAAAAAGGAATATCTGCTACATTAGTATACATGTGTTAGCACCTAGGTACTGCTATGAAGACTATGCTGTAAATAGTTCTCATAAACAGAGAAATAATTAGCAACATTGTTAATTTACCAGAATCACAACATTGTGCTTTCCATTCTTCTTCAGCTCCTTCATGAACTCTGGCAGACCAGCAAAATTAACTTTATCATAGGTAAAGTCCAGGCGACGTTCCATGTAGTCAATATCAAAATGTTGGACATCCTAAACATTTTTAAAGTAAAAAATTACATTAATACTTCATCCAGCTCTGGAGTTCTCAGACAGGGAAGATATGGATCTGTTGGAGCAAGTCTAGAGGAGGGCCACAAAAATTATCAGAGGGGCTGGAGGACCTCTGCTATGAGGACAGGCTGAGATAGATAGGGCTGTTCAGCCTGGAGAAGTGCAGGCTCCAGGGAGAGCTTACTGAAGCCTTTAAATACGTAGAGGAGGCTTACAAGAAAGTTGGAGTCAGACTTTTTTGTAGGGTCTGTAGCAACAGGATGTTGCTATCAAGCAAGGGGTGATGGTTGTAAACTAAAGGAGGGTAGATTCAGAGTAGATATAAAGAAGGAATTTTTTACAAAGGTTGCACAAGTAGATGGTGAACGCCCCATCCCTAAAAACATTCAGGATTAAGTTGGATGGGACTCCGAGCAACCTGATTAAGTTGATGATGTTCCTGCTCACTGCAGGGGGGCTGGATTAGATGGCCTTTAATGGTCTTTTCCAACTTTAACTATTCTATGACTGAAGTATTTGATACAGAAATCAGAATGTATGCAACCGTATTTCTAAAAGGCAACTAACATATGTAATGAAACCTAAGAGATTGTAATTGTAATCCTGGCATTGGATTACAAGAAAATGTAGAAGCCCTAGTTTAGCAACTATTTTGCAGTGATCTGCATCAGAAGTTTGATTTTCATTATTTGTTTTTAAAATGCTAGCACCTCATACTGCATAACAGCAAATCCACACCAGAATCACCTGCTATGCAGCCAAGAGCAGCACTTAAACATCATTTTCGCAGCCCAGTATAAATGTTCTTTTAAGCATTATGAAGATATTACATGCAAACCCACTACATAAGATTATGAATGTCCTTTTATTCCACAATTCTCTTTGTGAGCTAATTATTTTTCCTCCATTATAATTTTATTCACCTCACTTCCGAGTGTAAGATTAGCACACACACAGTGAAAACTTCATACTTACATATGGGATGTCATAGTGCTTCATGCGATCGACAGTCTCCTTTAAAACATCGAGGCTGCCATAGCCCCAGCGGGAGAGCTGGAATCCCAGAGACCAGTAGGCTGGCATGTGTGGGCGTCCAATGGCCTGCAGCAGGCATGAGGAAAACAGAGGGGTGAGAGGAAAGGAAGTTATTCTGAAACACCAGGAGAGGCCTCCAGATCCTTTAAGGCACAAAGACCAGGGCACAGGCATCACGCCCCCACTAAATACCCGCTCCTTTCTCTGAGTGGCTCTCAGCACAGCATGCTTGGCACTTCTCCAAGTAGAAGTGCAACCTAAACTTCTACAAGGTAGATCCTTGCCCTTCACAGAGACTCCAACAAAACCAACACTGAGCACCACTTCTAAGAACATCCCGGTGGAAGACACGGTGTGTAAAAGCCAGGCTAATGTTAAATGTGGTCTCAGCCTCTGCACAGCAGCATGTGCCCTCACTTACAGGGCACATGACAGCAGAAATCCAGTGTGGATCCTCATGCCACCTGATCAACGGTAAGTCCACAAACCCCTTGGTCAACAGAAGGCAAATCTCCAACGACACACAGCAACTTAAGCTTTGCAAATTTTTCTTGCCACATCCAGCTGAACTAACTTATCAAGAGTCTGATGATTATTTGAGGTCTCTGAAGTTTTAATCATATTTACACACCAATCTGATAAAACTCAGTTACTTATGGCTGACTACTGTTACTGCTGGCCCACAGCCTTGTGCTGCCAGGCACTGACAACCCTCTTCAAGGCCAGAGTTACTGTTTGGTCCTGAAATTCTCAACTGAAACACAAAGTAATGAGTTAAACATGATTTTATAAATATTTGATTTCCACTGTCTGAATGTAATCCATCTGTAAATGGCATGAGGAAACTCAATTGAGAGCACAGGGAAGCAAGGCATCCTGTTCTGCTTCCCCCGGTGAGAGCTGCTGTGGTAACCTGGGATGAGCAGCGGGCAATCACGATGTGTCTGTTCTACAAATAAGCTGAAATCTGGCTTTGTCTCATTAGTACACAACAGTGTTTTCTGGGGGACATCTCCTGAAATCCTTACTTCAGTTAAATCCAATGAAGCTAACCTTTGATTTGTACTTCTAACACCTTTGCAGGCAATACATGAAAATCTAGTAGCTAGTAAGCATCCATGACTAATTAATCAGCTGCAGCTATTGTCCCCCTTTGGCTAAATAATAGTTCCTCCCTTATTTCCTTGTGGATCTCCATAGTTAGGTAATTATGCTAAGAAGTGAAAAACAACAAAACTTCTATATTGGCAACTAAACCCCATCTACTTTAAATAAATAAAACAAGGCACTTCTGGCAGTCTGTATGTATTGCATTGCTAAGCTCTCTGAAGATGCATTGCATGAAGGCACACGTTCCTATGGGATTTTCTCTAGGAAGAGTCTGACCTGGGAAAGCAAGGCTGAACTTTAAATTGTTCTAAAGTACATCACATGCTAGAGCATCAGTAAACGGATGTACAAAGTGCCTCAGACAGAAAACCACATGTGGGAGAGAGGCATAGAAAAGCTAAGGATGTTTTTAATGCCCCTGAGCTGGGAAATACACAGGGTAAATTGCTTCCAAACAAGAAAGGCTTGGTAACACACAGTCAAACATTACAAATTTGGCTACAGTGTGCTTTCATTTGTTGGGATGCTGCTGTTTCATATAAGCAAAACATAAGGAGGCCATAACTACTGGTGAGGTTAATGCTTTGGGTGTCTCCAGGAGGGATGCTCCAGCTGATCAGCACAGTTGCCCTGTACATCTACTGCTTGTCCTGTCCCACTAGACTTAACTTTCCTGATCCTCCTCAACACCTACTTCTCCTCCAATTCAGCTGGAGGCTGGGGTCTTCAGAAGAAGCAAGAGCAGGTCTCAGCAGCACGTTCCTGCCACAGAGGCACTCAGCTTCCATTGCATGCTGCTGTGCCCTTGCAGGGCAGGCCCTGAAGAGACAAAGCTGGTCCCCACCATGTCCCTCCCTACCACTGGGAGGCTGATGGGCAGACACATGCCATAACTACCCTGGTGCTACCCCATCTCCTTGCACATGTCATTAGTTTTTTTCCAGCATAAGTGGGCACACCTGATTACCCAGATCATCTTTCAAGCTCTCCTGGGGTTTTCCGTGGAGATCTGAACGAGGTATGATGGTTCGGGACAATCTCCCAGACACTTTGTGAGCCAACACCAAGGTGTCCAACACAACATGGCAAGCCTCAGGGCAAGAAGTCTTCTCTGTCACATCCACACTCACCATGTTAAGGATAAATTCATCTGAGGAGGCAGCAGAGCTTGTTTTAGACCAGCAAAGGCTGCATGATGAGCTTTGTGAACCCACCATTTTGTACTCCTAAAGCAGATGCATATTTTGCCCTTGCTTTCTCTACTGTAAACAGAATGACCTGTACAAACAAGGTTAAAAAAACAGACCAAAACAAAAGAATTCCCTAATGAAATATAATGCTTTGTGAACAGGCTTCTCATCTTGGACAAGAGAAATAGAGAAAACCGGCTGATAAATATTAATCCTGCAGCTAAACGCAGAGCCCTGTGCCTTGGCAGGATGTCTGCATGGCATCTGCTGCCTCTTCCCAAGCAGGCTGGGAAACAGGAAAGGGGTGACCAGCCTGGACAGAGGCAGTGGGAACTGCTGAGCAGCTCTGCTCTGGATCCTGTGATACCCTGGGTCACTCCCTCCTGGGGAGGATAGTCACTCTGGGACATTGCCAATACAATGCATTTCAAGAGCTGGATGGGGATTGGCTTCTTCCTCTATGTCCTATCAAGCATCCAGGTGGAGAGCAGGGGGCTGGAGGTGGAGCTGTGGCCACTGGAGTGTCAGTCAGAGCCCTTCCAAAAGGGCATGTCCTCAGCACCAGGGTTTGCTGAGGTTCACCTGCTCACCCTTACGGGATGGTGCCATGTCACTGTGGACCGCAGAGGAAGACAGTATTCTAGGACAGCATCCCTTGAGGAATTTGGGATGACAGCTGAACCAGCAGAAAAATATCCACCTTGCAAGGAAGATATTAAGTTTTTAAAGCAATTAGTTCCCTAGGTTCACCAGGCTGGTGCATCTATGGTGAGTTTAATTGAAACCAGCAGAACATTTGAAGAGAAAGGATGAAAACAGGGCAGCTGGGAAAACAAATGTTCTTTTTTCTAATTATGCTGTGGAGTCTCTCTAATGGATCCCCCTGAAGCTTCCTGATAAAGTAACTGACATATGGTACCCACTCACAGATGGATCAGCAGAGGCAGGAATGTAATTTTGCAAACCTGAAAACTCAAGTTGGATTTGATATATATTTAGGATCTACTTAATTCATATAGATTACATTCTGCATACAAATGATCAGAAATTGCAGCAGCTAGAGAAAGCCTGCTTAGCAAAATTGACTCCCATAGAATCAGAAAAGGTAGATGGGGTATGGCAGGGGAACTGAGGGAGGAAAACGCAGAAACAGCAAACATGCGGTATCCAAAATGAGGAGGGGGAAAAAAAAAAAAGCGCAGATATTGTAGTGCAGAAACAGTAAAAAAAAAGATCCTATTTTCTGTTCCAGAATTCTTCCTACTCTTGCTTCTTAAATAACTCCTGATGTTTAATAAATTCACGGTTAGTTATTCTATGTTTACATAACTTGGCATTATGGATTTTTTTTTTTCACATTTTTCAGGGCCATCTGAGGAGCTGATGCATCGAGGAGGTACCCTGGAAGCATTCTGAGGTAAGAATGAAGTTCAATAGAAACAAGTATAACAGATAACAGGGAGCAGGTGATCTGTATTCATTTTCCCTGTGTTGGATTATTGGACAAATAATGTTATTAATATGAGCATCAATGATATGAACTAGGTTATAAATTCTATAGAGTAAACCAGGATCTTATTCTGTTAACACTATGACCAAAGACTTTGATGAGAGAGTGACAGCTGCAGAGTTATGCCTATGCATCACAGGGGCTGGAGAGAGGTACTCTTTGCTGTGCTCACAAAGGAGCTGAGATGTCCAGCAATGCAGGTTGCTAATATTACACCCTAATTAGCCACATAAAATGATTTCTGAAGCTTGATATTTGCTTCAACTCCCTTTCTTCAAAGAGGAGTTATAGGAAGAAACTATAAACCCCAAGTGGGCTAATGCACTAGGCTTAGTGTTTCTGCATAGTTACACAACAGTTAAATTCCACAGGTGCTCCTATGGTCCACGTATCTGTATCCAGCTCATCTGCTCTGACTAAGGCAAGCAGCTGAGTGCTGTGGGCACCTAGTCAGTTAGAAGATAACCTTCACTCAAAGTCTGTTAACAGAAGCTAAGCTTTGATTTAGGAGAGCAAAAAAAAAAAAAAAAGGCTCTGCAGCTGCCGAACTATAAAAAAGATGCTCACAAACTCAGGAATATAAAAAATTTTAAGATTTTCAATGCCAAGGTCTTCAAATCTGCACAAAACAATTATCAACTGTTTATTCCTTCTTGGGGAATTCAGCTGCGAGACTCTCACTGAATCATCTGTGATAAAATCTATGTACATGCAGGTTCCCCATGTTACCTCTCTAATAGGAGAGTGGACTAGGGACCTCTGAGGTCCCTTACACCTGTAACTAGCTCACACTTCTGTAAGGAGGAAGCAAACCAGCAATCTTCTCTCCAAACAGAATTACGAGACTTACAGTATGCTCACTTACAGCTTGTTATTGGATAATTTCTGATAAAATAACAAATTCATGGCCTTTACCCAGGAACTATTAACTATCTGTTTTTTGAACCCTAACATGCCTGAACATCTTGTTACGGATGCACACTACTGCTATGCACTGCTGGTCTGCTCTGAAAGGCCACCAGTGGTCTTGGCAACGTTGGCCTGGTCTTAGGTGTGACTGCAGAGCCTCAGCCAGGCTCAGGTCAGTGCCTGAACTCTTTAGCTTGTTACTGCTTTTTCTCACCCTCCTGCAAGTTGAGGTGTTTACCGTTAAAAGTGAGATTTGTGTTACATAACTGTTCTGCACTCCAGACCTCTTCTGCAGTAGGAGAAGAATGTAATCACTGTCATGTATAGAGAGCTGTACAGGAGAATCTTAGATGTCTTAGATGTGGCAGGAGTAACGCCTCACACAGCTGGGCTCAGGGATAGGAGGGAGCAGAAGAATTGGGCTGTAGGCTTCTCCTTCCCATGGGACCAGGCCCAGCACACACCCTATAGCTGCTGCCACTGCTGCAGCACTCTGGTGCCACTGGCAGGACACATCCTACAGCCCACCTCTGCTCCATGCAGCACACAGTAGAGCAACAGAGGTACCAGCATTTGTCCTCTGCTCCCTTCTAACACCTTGCCTCACTCTTGGAGCCCATTTAAAGCAGATTATCCATGGTCAGGCTGGCATCCAGGGCAACCACAGCTTTTGCTGTTACCTGTCCCCACTCCAAGGATGCAGAGAGGCTGGTAGCTCTGGCAGAGCAGCTGCAATCAACCCTGATCACCACACAGAGAGACAAGAGCCCTGCTCTTGGCATAGCCTAGACCCAGCAGCTCTGGCCAAGAGTCTGTGGTCCACCCTGGGTGCTGGTGACAACCTGGAGAGGTGTGGGGAGAAATCTTGCATACTCCAGAGGCTGAATAAAGAGCTTTGTTACAAAGCTGTCCTAACTCACTGGTTTGGGGGGAAGCCACATGAAAGCACAGAGCAGAGCTAAGTTCCTAAATCTCCCAGAGAAACAAGCATAGCAGGGGCAGAAAGGTGGCTCAGATATGGAAGTGGCACTGAAGGCAACGGCACGAAACATTTGAGAAAGGTGTAAAGCACTTTGCTCTGGAAACAGCTCCCTTGCTCTCACCAGCTGCACAGCTGCTGGCACCTGGCCACCCTGCCACACCAGTGGGGCCATCCTGGAGAGATAAAAAGAGTGGTCCCTGCAAAAAGCAGTGACTGGGGCAAGTGCTTGCTCAGGAGGGAGGCAGGTGCTACTCCACCGAGCAGCTCTGCAGCAGTGCAACCTGCTCCCACCAGGGAACCCTGCAGTCAGGAGCTCCCAAAACAACAATTCCAAGAGGAAACGCATGCAAACAGCTGAGAGAGCCGAGCCATGCTGCTGAGCAGTGACTTGCAGACATCAGTCACACTTCTTCTTTCTACCTCTTCTCTTTCCCTACAGCATGACAATGACTGCACAGGGAAAATCCTCTCAGTGTGACAGAAAAGACAATTGAAAAATAAAGTCTTTTCTATCTCCTTCACCTTCCCACATATCTTGTACATAAAAGCCAAATTATTACCCTAGAGACTAATAATATGGTAATTGTAACATTTTTGACCTTGGAATTTCAGGATGTTTACTGAAGAAGTTATTATTTCACACTGAAATTACTAACATGCATTCTTTAAGATTCCCTAGAGAGCTGAGCGCAAGCTCAAAGAATACAGAACAGGGTTTTTTTTGTCCTGGCATGTGACATGTCTCATTAGGAGACGCCCACTGCTCTCCTTTACCTTGTTTTCTTTGCTCTGGCTCCATTTCCAGAGACAGGGGTGGAAAGTGAGCTGCCACTATCCATCAGCTGAGGAGTGAGAACTCTCATGACCACCTGCTAAGCCACAGAAATGCTGCTTTCAAACAGCAGTAAAAGATTTTGAAAAGGAACAGGCGTGGCTCTGATTTCCATCCTACTGCTGCAGTAACTCCCTTGAAATGGGGATCAAAGCTCCAGCCTGGGGGAGAGTTGCTTTCCTTTCTTCCTCCCTGGTTTTATTACCTATGTGTTAAAAGCCCAGTTTGCTTGCTGGTCTGTGCCACTGGCATCAGACATAGTGTGTGCTGGTTTGGGTTGGGATATAGTCAATTTTCTTTATAGTAACTGGTAGTGGCTATATTTTGGATTTGTGCTGAAAATAGTGATGATAATTCAGGGATATATTTGATTTTGCTGAGCAGTGCTTACACAGAGTCAAGGCTTTCTTTACCCCTTACTCCACACCACCAGTGAGGAGCCTAGGGGTACACAAGGAGCTGGGAGGGGACACAGCCAGGACAGCTGAGCCCAACTGACCCAAGGGATGCTCCATTTCAAATGGCTTCATACCTGGCACATAAGTCTGGGAGAAAAGGGAGAGAAGGATATTCAGAGTGATGGCATTTGCCTTCCCTAGTAACAATCACATGTTCAGCCATTCCCCCAGTTCCTGGGGGTGGCTAAACACCCTCCTGCTCCTGGGAACTGGTGAATGAATTCCTTGTTTTGCCTTACCCATTAAACTGTCTTTATCTCAACCCACGAGTTTTCTCACTTTTACCCTTTGGATTCTCTCTCCCACCCCTCTGGGGGTGGGGTGTGAATGAGTGGCTGAGTCGAGTGTGGGGCTGAGTTGCCAGCTGGGGTTAAACCATGACAGACAACTGGTGGGGATGTGTGGTGTGAAAGACGGGATTACAGGCGACCTTGCCCCTGATAAGTCAAGTTGTACTAATTACCAAAGAAGAGGAACAGCCTTGCTCTTAATGGGTCGAAGCTATGACTGATAAAGATAGGGTGTGATAAAAGGGGTGGGTTGGCTGGTCAAGGGGGTCTTTTGATGAAGAGGAGCTCTTTGGGGAAGAGAGCCTTGTGGAGGTAGAGGAGCCCTGAGGGAGAAGGAACAATCCAGAGAGATACGAAGAGGAATGAAACAAGGAAGAGAGTTGCTGCAGTAAAAGACCTGCTGTGAGTTCAGTCTGGGTCTGATGGAGGTGGAGCCTGATGTTGGGGTCTGCAGTCACAGCTGAGCTAGCTGAAAGCCTGTGTTCAGAGTCTGCAAACTAATATTTGCAGACATGGTCCAGCAGGAGATAGCAGCACTCAGAGTCTGCAGCTGAACCCTACAGTAGGAGCTTGCTGTAGTCAGAGCCTGGATGGCTAAGCTGTAATGGAGAATAAACCAGGACCCTGTTCATGTTGTTAAATGTCTGTGTCTTGGCTCATTTCTACCTCATCCTACTGAGAGGTCTGCTGCAACAGGGATGATGTGCAGAGGAAGCTGGAAACCTCCAAGCACCACAGCAGTTGCTCCTGCTCCAGAACATGAAGGAGCACCATCAGCCTCTCGCCTCTCTGGGAGGTAGCACCTGAACTTCTCCCTGGGAAAGGAAGGTCTAGCAGAGCCCACCACCCCAGAGAAGTTCTAGCCTTCCCAAAACAACAGCATGAGCAAGTCTAATCCCTTCCTTCACCAAACCAGAACCCAGAAATACCTCCCTTCTGGGCTAAATCCTCTTTTTCCCTTGCTCTAAACCATATTCCCGTTCCCATAGAAGCACCTTAAAAGAAGGTAAGCATAGGATATGGAGGCTTTAAAAATCCAAGAAAGGTAAAATGTTTGCTAAAGATCAGAGCTCAGGCCCCTTTGAGGGGTGTCACGGGGAAAGGCACAGCACATGCTCATCTTGCTGTGAGCTCTGAGTGCCCGGCTCCGGGATGCCCTAGCCTGTTCAGCCTTCCAGTTGCAGCCTAGTCCTCAGGGTCTGCACAGTGACCCCCCTTCTCACAGTAACATGCTTACTTCAGCTTTGCTCCACACTCTTTAGGTTTGACACTGATGTCTTTATGTAGGCAGCTTGGGTCTGAGGCAGCAATTTTCTATGGAAAGGCCCAGTTAAAGCATCATTTGGTGACCAGGAAAAAAATGTTATCTGCTACTTTTTTCTGCACAGTCCTCACTAGATAAGAATTGCATGTATGCTTCCAAAACAGCCATTTGCACGTGTACTCTCAGTTCTCTGAAAAACACTGGGCAATTGGATAGCAAGTAGTTACACTCTGTGAGACAGCAGTAAATGCACTGTTATATAGCTATGCTCTTCAATGCAATTATATGGGTTTTCATTAGTAAAAAACAGTCTGATGAATCCAAAATCAACAAGTGATTCCACTGGCAAATAAAGGCTTAAAGACCTTAAAGTCCATTTGATATCTCTGAAATACAGCATATGTAAAGCTCCCAAACATTCCCATCTTTGCTCTGCCTAGTTTGCTTTCTTGGCCTGCAGTGTCAAAATGCAGTCATGTCATACAGCAAAGACTGTAAAACTGTGACAGCCCAGAGAGGAGTAAGCTTAGACAGATTTCTTTCTAATTGTTGCATCCCTTTAGTGCACTCCTGCATCCCATCCTGACACATTGCAGGAAAGGCTGGAGATGTGCGCTGAATACCCAGCCAGCCTGCAATACTCAGACAGACTGTTCACAGAAGCCTGAGCATACATCAGTTTTCCCATGGATATGAAGCTGTGGCTTTGTATGAACGGATCAGGACAAAGCTCTGGCTGCACTACTCGCTGATACTACCAGATACTGACAGGACTGTGTTACAAGGCACTGCTGCATGTGCCATGTGCACTTTTCTACTAACCTCAGTGTATTGCTGAACCACGTTTTCAGGAGTCGGTCCCATGAAGAGATAGAAGTCGAGGATCCCTCCGATAGTGCGGAAAGTTAAAGATGGGTTTGGAGACAGAGTAACATCTAAAAGAGAAAAAAAGTCCTCAGTACAAATCAGCTCTGCACTATACATGGGAATAGGTCAAGAATGTTTCAGGGGAGGTTGAGACTCAACATTAGGAGGCATTTCTTTACTGAGGGTGGGCAAATGCTAGAACAGGTTTCCTAGAGATGTTGTTGATGTTCCCAGCCTGTCAAGTGTTTAAGAGGAATTTGGACAATGCCTTAACAACATGTTTAGCTTTTGGTCAGCCTTGAAGTGTTCAGGCAGTTGTACTACAAGCATGTTTTATGTCACTTCCAACTGAAATGCTCTATCCTATCCATCCTAGGTGTGTGCACGCTGGGCTCTTCTGTGCGCCTAGTGGGTATGACTGGATGAGCAAACAGGGCCTGAAGGTAGGCAGGCCACTGCCCAGTGTTTCTGTAATCTCTGCTTTCAAATTGGCAAGGTGCAGCAATACATCACAGAAACCCACAGAGAGTAGATTGCATAGATCCATTTGTCTCAATTTATATATATATATATATNTCTCTATATATATTTATATATTTATCAATATATATAAAAAGGATCAACAAGTTTGTGTTTAGGGTTCCTCTATGCTATTTTAATCTTATTGAAAGCCATTGTCTGCCAGGGGAAACTGATTTTATAAACTAAGTGAAGATTCCCCTTTTCTGAAATTATACCACCAGATTAATGCAGTAAGGTGACCATGGCAACATACCAAACTATTCTCCAAAGATAGACTATAGGACTAACCTAAATTGATTTGATTTCGTTATGCCAATCTCAGAGGAAATTTCTTTCACCTTCCTCTTTCCCTCTATTTGCATCTATTTTCATAAAATAAGTTAAGAATGTATTTTCCCTGAAAATGCCTAAAAATGCCCAAATTCCTTGTTAAAAATTCATTCTACGGAAATCCCTTTGAAAAATCTGTTAGTCCTGGAAGTTCAGTTAGGGTACAGTCACTCATATTTGTATCACATTGAAAAAGCAATCAGTAAAACAGTATTTTATAATTACTTATCTATCATATTTCAATATGCAGTCTGTATAGGAAATCCACCTATCTTTTTACCTTGTGCATTGGAGTTCAGAAGGAGAACACCATGGGCATTGGAGTCTGGTTCTACGCACATATAGAAAGGGTGAACTCCATAGAGGTTGGCAAATGACTGAAACATAAACAACACATGAGGTATGACTTGACTTTGCTATTTTTCATAGCTTTCGTCAGGTAGATACATATGCACAGACAAGGACATAAATTCATTTATCGTTAGAGACTTATTTTGAAAGGTTAGGGATTTTTTCATCTAAATTGGGGTGAAGTCAAATTGACAGAAAAGAGGAGGTTTTTTTCTGCCTTATCACAATGGAACTTTTTAGTCTTTCCCAGTTAAACCTTTGATACTCTGACAAACCCTTCAAAATGGCATGAGCAAGAGTCGTTTTTCTAGTTAAAACAGACTCATCAACCCCTGACTCCAGCTCAGCCAAATATCTAATGAGTCCTGCTGGAGTCCAGCCTGTTTGGATGAACAGGGATTGATCCAAGCACGAAATGCAAAGCTCTCCTGAACCAGGATATTGGCACACAATATACTTTTTTTCTGAAAACTGCACTGTGAGAAAAGTTCTGCTAAAAGGTTTCCCAAGTTCTCTCAAAACAACTCATGGCTTTGTCTTTAATTAAAACTGATGATACCTGCGAAGCTTGTGACATTCCATGTTTGCCACCTCCTTTTGGTGACACAAGCTAGGACAAAGTGTTGCACAGAGTGAATTACCGTAGGTGCCTGGTCCCTGGAGAACATGCCATAGGTAACGAAATCCATGTTGTGCTTGAAGGTTGGGTGCTCATGTTCACCAAACCCATACACAGAAGTGGATGGCACAGTGGTGGTGATCTGAAGGAACTGGTTGGAGAAAAATAGATCAACCAGGGGGCTGTCCCACCTGTGACAAACAGAGGGAGACAGGATTAGTTTGCTTCTCTTTGGAAGGTATAATTTTAAGTTCATGTCTGGCTATTTATACTTTTTATGTATTTTGGAGAATAACAGTATTAAAAATCCATTAATGGATTTTAATTAATTCTGTGCATGCATCTAACATGCTTAACCTAACACATTAAATTCATCTTACAATGGCTGAAGATATCTCATCTACTCATGCAAAAAAAATGCATCAATATAATTTTTGAAAAGAGCAGCTAAAACAACAGAAGACAGACTATAAATCTATTATCAAAAGAAGTAGTTGCTTATGCTATTTCTATGACAACCAACGTGAAAGGCTAAAAATTGTTATTACACAGTGGAGTTCAGAATACTTAATGAGAACAACAGACATTTTATCAGCTTTTTTTTTAATGTTTTGCTGTATCAGGACCCAAATACCCCCAACTTCATGCAGGTGCCTAAAATAGAGGTATAACTTTCTCCAGACTCTGCTTGAACAAGATGTTTTTATTGTGGTGACTCTCTGCTGCTTCTCTCACCAGCTTAATGCATTTATTTCTATTGAATCATCTGTGGACACAGGCTCACATTTTAATTAGGTGCTACATTCTGTTTCCTATCTCTAGAGCTATAATGAGCTGCAAGTTAGATGGGGGAGAACACAGTCAAGCTGTGGAGAAGTGTTTTGTTAATGGTCCTATGTATGCCATGAGTAGCTCATTTAGATAGCACCCTCTCGAGCCTTGTTTAACCATGAATTTGTTACAGCTAATTAAAATAAATGAGCCCAAGCCATAGAGCACAGAAGTGGCATAACTCTCCTTTTAATGTTCTTTTGACAATGATTTTGACAGAACTAAATGGTTGGTCAAATTGACTGTTAAATCAGAGAAATGGGAGACCGGTTGTGTTGGTGGGGAGCAGCTCTACCCCCATGAGGGGAGCACTCTGGTGAGTGGCCTGCCACCTGTGCCACCAGCACCCCTGCCTGGGGATAAGTCCCTGCTGCTGGGAGAACTGGGAGGGCACCACTGCTCCCACCACACTGGCAGGCTCTCCCCACGAGGCTGCAAGGACAGCTGCTCATGGGAATGCTTAAGGCAAATGACTCCTTTGCCTCTCCATGCAAAACACAGGCACAAACTATCCTTAAATTTTCGTAGACAAATCCAAAGTCACACACAGGTCCTAAAGGGTCTGTGTATTTTTTAAAAAGTGTATTTGTCCCTTCTAACAAGCAGGAAAAGTAAGAATTTGTATATATTAACTCTTGACTTGTTTTTTTTTGCCAGCAGGAACCCCTCCCTCCCTCCTTTCCATCATCTCCACCTACATGCAGTACTGAATAAAATTATTTTCTCTTAGGAGGGTTATGCATGCAAAACATCCCTGAGAATCAGATCCAGTCCTTGACAAATAGAGGCCTTTCTGCAAGAAGCAGTTCCTGTGTAGGAATAGGGATGGGCTCTGGAGCTATATTCCTGCCATTCCTGCCCAAAGGAGAGCTGTCACACAGCTCTGCTCTGTGCCAAGAGAGGAAGGGTCACTGCTCTGAGCAGACCATAAGGTTATGAAAAACTCAAACCGGGCCAGAGGAAAAATGCTTTGGGTAGAGTTTAAATATCTGTCCTAAGTCATTGAGCTCTCCCCATGATGTCTGTTCAGAGGACATGAGGCTTTGTACATTTGTGGTACCCACATTGTAGCATGGACATTTCCTATCACGAGAACACTTAGTGCCACTATGGCATTAAAGTATTCCTTCAGCTCAGCAAGTCCCCTCCCTGAGCAGGAGGGTCACTGGGGTGGTGCAAATGACAACCCTAGGAACACGCCCTCTGCCCCACCATATCTTTACATGTCGTGGAGAAACTGGTTTATGACTCATGCATTCCTTCAGGCTCCAGCAGTGCAGGACATTGCCATAACAGTGCCCTGCTCTGCACCCCTCCATGGCTCAGCTCCCTGGGGGCTGCTACCCCCACCAGCACAGCTCCCCATGCTGTGCTACCAGCACAGCTCCCCATCAGCCTTGTCTTTCCCTAGACCTCCACATGCCAGCACAGCTATGTGCTAAATATAGCATTAACCATGACGTAAAAAGGCTGTTAATGACTCTCTTTTTTTCTGGGCATCATAATGTCATCTCCATCTGGGGGAAAGTATGGAGAGGTTTTCCCCTGGCACTACTCTCTGCCTTCACTCCCAAGCAGCTTCCAGAGTCCTTATGCTCTCCAGCACACCATGGCAGGCTGTTGTGCTACTTTGTGTTCGCTCATGTGGTGTTGGCAAAGAGCAATTATTTAAATGAAAACAACAAAAAAAATTATGTCTGCCATTCCTTAAACCCTTGGATACAATAGAAGAAAATGTCATATTTCTCCCACCTTCCCTCCTGCTGGTTTAAAGCTAATAGGAGGAACAAAACAGGAGGGAGCATAAAATGACATCATGTCTGCAGGAATTTGCGTGGTTGTCCTCCAGGAGTCCTATGAACTATAAAAGCACTGTGATGGACAACAGAAGGGTCTAAAACATCTAAAAACACAGCTGAACAGTTGCTCACTGTCAAAAATGCAACCCCTGCTAGAAGTTAGACAAGGCAAAGTCTGTGAGGACAAGAACCCTTCTTTTTGCACAAGAAGTAATAGCTGAAGTCACATTTACTGCTGAAAGGCTTAGCCCATTAGTGTGTCTGCAGTAGGAACACTCCTGCCTGTGGAAATACAAACCAGCCTCCCCACACATCTGCCTGGCCCATTGTCTGTGAACAGTCAGCCGTTGCCTGTCCAAGGAGTCTGATTGATAAAAGCTACTCTTTTCTTCCAAACATGGTGCACTGTAGTAAAGAGTAAACCTCTCTAATTTTTAACCGCTTATCAGGAAAAAAATTAATGACTCATATTGAAAGTGTCTCTGTAAAAATTAACATTTTTGGCCAGCAAGGGAACTAGTCTCATACCCAGCAGTCAAGCCACTGGCTATCAGGATGAAACAAAACTGGAGTGGACCAAGGAATTAGTACTAAAGGAAGGTGAGTAGGCAGATAGATAAAACATCCTGTTCATGTTGAAGGTGTAGTTCATGACTAACATTTTCACAGTGTTTGAGGGGGATGACTAAAAGGCTGTACAAGATGGTTTTCAGTAGTGCAATCATCAGTCCTTTGTAATACAAACTGGCCATGACGATTTACCTCTCTGAGTGTCTGCTCTGTTGAGTTTTATTGGAGGCCAATGACTGCAGTGTGTGCAATGGCTCAAAGCACTGATTCTCCTGCCGTGAGCAACCAGCTCACTTACAAAACCTCCAGAATTACAAGGCTTGGGACATATATACATCATTAGGACAGGCATTGTGCATTATCTAGACATTTGAAAATAACTTTAAGTTGGGAAAGGTTTGGTCCTTTTTTTTCTTCCTGTTGCAATAAATCCTTGGGAGCTGAGCTCATTATTTTAAGTTGTAAACAACTGGTCCACTCAGTCACTTGGAGAGAATGTCCTCTGTAACATCTGCTTTTCTTGGCCTCCAGATCATCCTGTATATTATCTGTGTGCAAATTTAGTTTCAACTTTACACGGCTATCCAAAAAGGGGGTCTAAGCCTCCTGGCAAAGCTTGGGTGCAACCTTCCAGAGGGGCTGGGCAACCATAGTATGCACAGGCTGCCCATAAAGTGCTAAAGCACCTTAGGGAGTGAGGAGTACACACCCTATTTTCAAATGAACCTGAAATATACTGATGGACTCAACACACTTGAGCTGCTGAGGAGCATCACCTTAGGAGTCCAGATCTCCATGGCTTTCCACTGGTCTCAGATTGCTAAAAATATTTCCACTGACTGCTGATTTTGGTTGGAGTCAACCTTCTTCATAGTAGCTGGTATGGGGTGATGTTTTGGATTTGTGCTGGAAGCTGTTGATAATTCAGGGATGTTTTAGTCATTGCTGAGCAGTTCCTAACAGAGCACGAGAGGGCTTTGCTGCCCCTTACACTGCCCCACCAGCAAGGAGGCTGGGAGCACACAAGTAGCAGGGAGGGGACACAGCTGGGATAGTCGACCTCAAGTGACCCAAGGGACATCCCATACCATATGGCTTCATGCTGAGCATTAAAACTAGCAGGAAGGTTGGCTGGGAGACTGCTGCTCAGGGACTGGTAGGCATTAGTCAGATGGTGATGAGTAATTGTTGTCATTTGCATCACTTTTCTTTCTTGGGTTTTATTTTTTCTCTCTCTTATTTTCCTTTTCATTACAATATTATTATTATTATTATT
>WAAG01006588.1:1743-57276 GCA_013390105.1 Tichodroma muraria
TTTGTGACACCTGCAATTGTAAAAGTCAAAAATAAAATTAAAGTCTTTATCAGCTCGAACAAATAGAAGAGAGGTACTTTGGCATTTTAGAACCTGTTGAATAATGAATTCCAAGGCCAACCCTTTTCCAGGAATGTCCTTAACATTTTCTTCTAGTTTTCACTTTTCATTTCAGTTATTTCTTTGTTTGTAACTTTCAAAACTACTAAGCAAAGCTCAGAGAGCAATTTTCTCTGGCTGGAGTTAGAACACGGTAGTACAGCTCAGCTCTGGCTGGCATTTCACTCAATCTGTCTTGTGACCCTGAGGGAGGTTCCAATGACACGTGATTTTTCCCTCCCCAAACCCTTTGCCAGATCTTCCCTACAGGCTGCAGAGTAAAAAGATAAGACAACTTTTCCATTTCAGAAAGACTTTTAAGACACAGAGTAGGTACGGGCCAAGGAGTCAAAAATGATGCATGCTTGACTCTCTGACACCGAAGCATATTTTTAATGTGCAAGAACTATTAAAATCTTTGGTATTGGAGCGTGATTTTAGCACACGGAACACCTCTCAACCCCTTCTCAGAACCCACTGTTCCCTACACATGTAATATGACACCACTCTATTTTAAGCTCTGTTACAGCATCCCTGGCAGGATCAACTTATCTTGCACCACCTTCTTTGCTTAGGATGAGTTATACTTGGCACTCACAGAATATCTTTCTCAAGGTAAAATTAATTAAAAGCCTCAAACACTTTACTAAAACAACCATGCCTGGGGATGCAATCTTTCCAGTGCTAATCTGGGAACAATCATTCAAAGAAAAAAGCCACATAGAAACTACATAGGGAACTTGCTAAGCATCCTCTTCAAAGTTTGTCTAGAATTCTACCTGCAGAGGTACAGCCAATGTTTCAAGCAAAGACAACACCCAAACTACTGAATCTTTAGAAAAATTGCTGTTATACATCAGTGCTTTAGTTATAATTCAAGCTGAACTACAATGAAATTAAGTTGTAATTAAAATCTTACAAACTTTTGAATCTAATGTGATTAGGTCACATTATTACATTATTATCATTATTGTATTATTACCATTATATATTATAAACACATTATCATATCTCCTTTTTCTTTCCATTCTTTCTACTCCCAAAAGAGCTAAATTGGCATGGCTGAAGTAGGTGCCTGAATTGATCAAACAGATCATCCTTCCTACCCTACGTATTAAGGTATTGCTAGGAAGTGATCCCAACACGATCCTGTATTCTTTTCTGTCTGAAACAAAACAAACATTAACAGAGCCATAGAGACAGAAGCACATGAAGCATGAAGAGAAGGCTGAAACTAGGTTCACTCGTGTTTCTCTGCATACCTGTGCTTTGTTACATGCTAGTTTCCATTTCCGTGTTTTGATGTTAGTTATGTTACGACACAAGCATCATTTGGACCATGTGCTGTCTGGGGAAAGGCCTTGGCCTGCAAAATCCCCACCACAACCGGTCACTTCAGAGACAGAAGGCCAGAACAGCAAAGACCACCTGATTGGTGCCAAACACAATCTTTTACCTTAAATCAACAGTGTGACATACCCAAGATTCCTATCTCGAGGCTACCCAGAGACCATACAAAGAGACCACACTTCTTGGCGACTTGCTGAGGTTGGATACTACTGAAAAAAAGCAAGAGAAACAAACTCAGCGAGTCAATGTTTCCTTTTCTAAGCAGCCACAGTAATATCAGCGTATCTGTTCAGTGTGGCAACTGTTACAGAAAAGAGCTCAAGTGAGAAGACCGTGCCAGGTGGGCAACAGAAGCCAAAAAGCATGGCCAAACCGACTGCTTTTCCTCACATAAAGAGGGAAAAGGGCAAGGACCAACAAGGGGATCCTGCCTGTGCTTCCCAAAGGCCAGAACAAGCTCCCATTCAAGGCTCCAGAGACGCAAAGGCTTTGTAAGAGACACGTCAGGGAAACCGTGACCAGGCCAACTGCAGGCATCTACAGAGAGCGTAGTAGAGTAGGAAGCTGGGAGCTGAGCCTTTATTTTTCAATAACCAGCAGGGAGTGGGACACTGGGCATCCTAAGGCAGCCAGGCACAGCATGGGACCTTGTCAAGTGCTAATTCCCAGCAGGGTGCACAAGCAGACATTCACTTGAAGAGGACCAAGGCAATTCAGTGTTTCCCCCTGTCCCATTAGCACTGCTTAAATGTTTGTATGCCCAGAAGCCACAAATAAATGACTACTGGGTGCACAACAGCTCAGTGGCACAGCGCAAGAGAAGGCTCTGTGCTCCCAGTGGGTTGATCTCTCCGTGCCAAAGCAGCCCAAGATACGCATCTTTATTCCTGTTTGGATCTCTTAGGTAGAATGTGAGAACCCTGAAAAGAAACCACAATGGAAGTTGAAAGAAAAACCTCAGAAAAAAGAAAACTCAGCTGGAGGCATGAAGCTGCACAGCTGACTCCTCTGCCTACTCCCTGTCTCCTCTTTTCTCAATACCTGGAGTAAGGTCTCACAGCCTCCCCCTTCTTTGCATCAGCTCCCACAGATGACACATGCCTTTATCCCCTTCTCTTCCCAGAGGTGAGGGGGATCTTTTGAGCTGAGCTATGGAAGAGGGCAAATGTGCTGAAACAACTTCTACTTGCCTTCTCCTCCACAATATGGGGAGAAAGGTTCTTCCCTCCTCCGTGGTCCTTCCAGAGGTGTTCTTAGAAAACACAGTTTATCGCACAGAAAGGTGCAGAGCTCTCACTTCCTATGGCAAAGAGAGCTGATAATGTATCTTAACTGGTTTCCCAAGGTTTCAAAATAGGAAGATCTTTGTAAACACCTGATCTAGTCCTTCCTGATCACAGAAGATTTTGCCCAGAATTCTTTAGTTCTTTCAGAATTCCTGTTCCTCCAGCATTCCCTATTCTACTACGCACACCTGTAAATATTTGCTTTGTGAAAACAGCACGATACATTCCTCGGGCATGAGTGACCTGCTGTGTGATGAAAGCTTTTTAGATGATGCATTGTTACCTCTTATGTAACAGCACTGGACTAAGGCCGATGGCATTAACTGGCCCAGAACTGCTGAGCTGCAATGACACCAGTGCAGCTATGCTTCGGACCTACACTAAGATCCAAACAGAGGAGGCAAGACAGGGCATGCCACCAGTCCCTCCTCACACTCCTGGGCTGTGCCTGCTGATCTCTGAAGGTGGCTCCTGCCTTCCCTGCTGGCCTAAGTGCTAGTGTGGGGGTGGCAATCTTCTTTACAGAGGAGGATAGCCTGGAGATTAAAGAAAGCAGAAAGGAAATAGCCCACATACAGGAAAAGGAAAGATTTACCTAAAGGGGAGTGAGACACATACAAAACAGGCAACAAAGCATAATGACTAATTAAACTGGTTAGTGAAGTAGCGACAATGACCTACATTTAATCTGATTCTATAAAATTTATCTCCATTATCTCCATCATATCTGCATCTCCAGCAGCTAGCTTTTTATCTTTTTATTAATTGGTGGATTTTAGCCAACCTTGACGGAAAGTAGCCATCTTCAAAATAATTACACTTCTCCATGTGCAATGAAAACAGAAAGCAGGGAGGATGTCCACGAGCAGAGTGTCTCTGCATTGTTAAAAATGCTACAGTGAGACCTCAGTCATAGCCTGATATCAGAGGATACACTCCCCACCCAAGTGTGTTTTCCATGTGCAGTAAGAGCAGAGCTCACATTGCAGACTTCGTGTAATTCAAATAAACAGTAAATCAGATTTGCAAAAAACATTAATCAGAAACCAAGATACACTACTTTCTACTGCTTATGGAAATATTTTTGTTAATATGATTACTCTGGTCTAGTCATTCCAAACAAGTGCACTTCATCACATGGCCCCAAATGGTATCACAAGACCTTTAATTATTTGGTGCCCACAATCCTACACCTTCTCTAACATTCTATATGAAACAAAACAGGCAAGTGAGTATACTGAGGCAAATCCTACGTTTGTGAGTCACAACTTTAACTGCACTATTCCTTTGTGTAGGGTGAACAAGATAGGTTCTATAAAAGCAGATTCTGACTGATAACTGCAAGGCACACTGTGGGAAAAAAGCTCCAAACAACCTACCTGGTCATCCAGTTGGCTACTGATGTTCTGACAAAAGACACTGAATGCAAACCTCATGGCAAAGATGAAGGAAGAACTGGGGAAATAAAGTCCCTAACTCTCAGGATTTTAACAGCACTGATTTAGTTAAATAATTTCATTCCAGTGATTGTCTGAAAAAACTACTTTGTACTTTGTTGTTGCAGCAAACACAGAGCCCCGGTGAAATTCACAGCAGCTGTGCTGCAGCTTTTCTCATTTTGTACCGTGCACAGAGCTGCACATCCATAAAGTTGAAGAACTATATGCTGGAAATAAGGGTCTGAGGTATAAAAAAGACAGCATGATTCTTCTCATGAACACACATGCTTTTTACAGGGCAACTCAACCCCTTGTGCTTTAACACTGCATACAAAGATATGTGACTGAAAAAAATACACATTGGACTATATTAAATAGGAGGATTAAAAACAAAAGGCAGGCACAGCCTGAAAGACAGGTAGGGTTTCCATTCCAAAGGTGAAATTTTCTTTTTAAATTAATCATTCCCCTTCATTTTCTACACCAATAAACCTTCACATTTCAGTGACATGGCTTGGGAATATAAACAAACAGCAATAAAAGACATCTTGCAGAAAACACACGTCCAGAAAAACAAATTATCAGACTATCATAACATAGCAGAAGAGAGTAACTAGATGAAGTGCATAAAAACATTCATATTTCACAAATGCTTGGCAGATAAGAGGTATTTTTATAGTTAAGGACTCCTTACAGCAAAGCCTTTTTGTGGCAAGGCTCTTGTGCTCTAGGAATATTTGCATTTTATAGCATAAGAACACAAACTAATGACATTCATAAAATACTGCTTGTACCCCTAACCTGACAGAAGAGACTGACACAAAAGAATCAGTAAAGTTTTAAAAGTTTTTTTGTGCAATCTTCCCTATTCTACGGACAACTGACTTACATTCCACCCCTATTCCTTGTATTTGCAACCTCTTCTTAGAAAAAAAATCAGAACTAGGCAACAGACAAGAGTATACAGTGGCACAGTAAGAACTCTGTGAGACAAAGTTAATTTTTAACATTCAGTGGACAAAGCTGGCACCCTAACAAATTTTTTTAATGCTGCACCTTCCAAACTGGATCTCCACTCTAACACCTGGCTTGAAACCTTTTAAAACCTTACACTGTACTTTGCCAAACAGGACAGATGCATCAGACCAGGGACACAGACTCCTGACTTGGAGAACAGTGTTTTGTCTCTGATATTCCTTCACATCAATAACTGTTGAACAACATGAACTCAAATGACCACTTTCTGCAAACAACATCACAGGGATGAGCTAGTACTTAACTTACAAAGACAACCTTGTCTCAGCCCTATCTCATGATGACAGAACTTCCCTGTTTGAGGAAGCAGTCAGTTTACAAAGAGAAGAGCTCTCTTCTGATAACAGGAATTTCAAAAGTACCACTTTTAACAAACTTGTCTGCCCTTTTCCCTTAGGACACGCCAGACCTCACTCCATGTCAGGTGCTATACCTTGTTTACTAACATCTATCAATTAACCCAACCATGACTCTCCCAGAGACTTGCTTCTCCATGGCTGCTCCCATCCTATTTCACTTCCCCTGGGAGTAGTCCCCCTGCTGTCTCAATGTCTGTATGATGAGCTGAAAAGACAGAATTCATTCAAAAGTGAAAAGGTTTTTTCCCCCTTCATGCTCTCATTCTCCTAAACAATACTCTCTGTGTCCCTCCCTGCCACAAAATCTGCTCTTTCTCTCCACAACTCATACAACTATTTAAATGTCTTACACACTCTTCAAGCCAGGCACAGGACACTCAGGTGGTACTCTGAGGAACACCACGTAGACACCTACAGAAATAGAAACACCAGAGGAGCTGCAGAGGAGCATTTGACGATTCATGACACTCAACTAGCTCACCGTATAATCTTGGAGACTTCAAAAAATCGCGTATTTTTCAGGTTTTCAAAATTGAGTCTCTGAGCTTTGTTAACTTCCTCAGCAAGCTTGGCCTGACTAAAGAATCTCAGCCACGTCTGAGACTTAAACTTGTTGTTTTAATAGTTAAAAACAACAACCATTACATCCTGGCTTTTAAATCCTTTCCTTCACAGCATTTTTTACCTCCATAGCTACCGTTGCACAGTGTCCCTCCAAGCTGAGGTTTCAGAAGTACTTGAAAAGCCTTCCTCCAGCTAATGCTTTTGGGAAGTCTGGCAGATGAGTGTTGAGTCTTGCCCACTTGTAGCACCTCATGTGTCCTCCCTCCAGCCAGCAGCTCCCCAGAATAACTCCTGGCCTATATGCAGCTCCCAATGAAATACCAACATGCAACACTGAAAATTACAGGTTTTGACCACACACATGTAGACCAAATAGAGGGTGAGGCAAGCCAAAACCACACTGAGACAGCCCAAACTGACAGGCCACTGAGTGAGTCATGCTGGTCAGAGTCAACAGAAAGAATTCTTGTTTTCCTTCCTCTGTAGCAGGAAGTATGGATTATTTCCTCTCTCCTTCTTGTGAGTCTTCCAGTGAAGGTCACCAATTTGGGGGGGTGGGGGGTAAGGGGAAATTTCAGAGTTACAAATCCCAAAGATTTAAAAGCATTTGGAGGAGAGGCCTGTATGAGACTGTCACGTTGGGTGGCTGGGAGGAGACAGGCTCCCAGATGACGCAGGCTTGGCATGAGCCCAGTTGTTTGGGATATCCTGATCTAGCCAGATCACTTTTGAAACCTAAACTGGCTTGCAGCAGTAGCAAGACTTTTACTGTCTTCATCCTTCTTCCCAGCAGGACTCATTCAGGGGTTAACTGTAAATATCTGCTGAGGTCTCTATACCACCAACCAACACAGAATAACATGAGCAAAAGTATTAAACCAAAGGAAGGGCATACAAGCCAAAGTCCTGTGCTTGCACTGAGATCCAGGCACTTTGCATAAAAAGTTCTTTTGCATAAAAAGTTCTGTTCTTTCTATCAGTGTTGCAGACTGTAAAACCTTCTTCAAAATACATTTGGGCAAAGGACTTTAAATTATTACTATTAGAGAATTTTTGGACACAAACAGCCACTTCTCCACAGACAAAATGGAATTACTACATCAGTATATGAACTAGACTAGATACAAGCTGCTAAAGTGTCCTTGCATTGGCAAAACCAAAGGAATAAACATACAGTAATACAAATAAATAAATATATTAAAATGATAATGTGTAACAATAAAATCACTTACGGCTCTTACAGTTCTCTTAACTTTAATAATCTCAAAAACCTGTAAAGAATAGTAGAAGAGTTTGGTGTTTACCTGACAAATAAACAATTGTTAATTTTTAAATGTGATCAACTAAGAAAAACACACAACAATCTGTGTCAAAAAAAAAAATTCAGCATTACTTTTCCTTGGGTTTACTGCATAGTTTCTGCAATTTTACAGACTACTCTTGACCAGTTTTCTCTCCCTAGTTGTTTCTTTAGGTTTTGATTATCCACCAAACAAGTCTTAGAGGAACCTAGCCTCCAGGATATTAAGACAAATTCCTATTCTTTTTATGTAACCCTCTAGCAGTGGAAAGAAGGACTGCAAACATAATGCACTCTTTCACTGTTATCAAATGGTGTATGTAAGAGATTCCTTTATACATGAAAATCAGGTTCCATAACTAACAGGTTCTTGAGAAGTAATAGTGAAACCAGGTTTACAACAACTGCTGTCAAATATATGTACTACAGATACACAAATGCATACCACAACAAGCAGAGCAAAACTGACTATCAGTTGTGTTGCACCACAGTATCTTAAGATACAACTTTTTAACTACAGTGCAGTCTCCTAAATGTGAATGTTGGGAAACACTATTTGGAACGTCTAGAACATTTTTTAAATTCAAGCACTCTCACAAGGATCGTTGGAAGACTCCAAGAAACTGCCTTGCACACCATAAAATCTGGAAAACATAAAACATACTACTGCATGGCAGTAAGAGAGAACACGTTGCCATGTTAGTGACAAGACAGAGAACATGTTTTACCCTAAAAGTTTCACCCTAACTTGCCTTCATGAGCATAAGAAGTCAGAGATGGATAAAATCATCCACTTTCACTCTTCAGCATAAAAGAGACAAAGGCCAGATACTTCTCCCTCTGTTTCAACTTGAAATTTAAAACTTGAAGCTTGGTTTCAAGTGACAGGCAGAACCAGGACAGTGAAGTCTACAGCTGACCAACTCTGTGTGCCAAACCAACCTTGCAAAAATCAGCAGCAGGCTGGATGCAGTGACCCAGACAGAAAACACGGCCCTGTGCTCGGGCAGCTGCAGCAGAACCAGCTTCCAGAACACGGCACAGCCCCTCCGAAGCCCGACTCACCACCGCAGCACCTCTGCCCGAGTGGAATCCAGTGTCCAAAGGCGGCAGACAACGATTTCACTAAAACCTCGGGTTTTTTCCTTCTCCTTGCTCACTCTGGATTACCAGGATCAACATAAGCCGGAGGAGGAGGGCCGGCTGCAAACCCGGCATCTGCTCTGGAGACGGCCCCAGCCGCCCCGTGTGCCAGCAAAACTCTCTGCCCTATGCACACGCCGGAGATTTGCCGACACAAGGGCAAAGTGGGATTAGGGCCGCGGCAAATATTTGCCGGTCAGCACTTTACAGCGGGGTGAGGGCACGGACACGGGCGGGTGTTTGGCTTCCAGCAGGGTGACTCCGCTCCCCCTGCAGCTGCAGGAGAGCCGAAAACAGAGGGCAGTGCTGATGTCGGCCTAAAATCAGCGCTCACCGGGGGGACATGATGACACCTCAGGGGACTGGGTCTAGATGGTGGCCCTGAGGGACGGGGATGCCCCGTTCGAGGGGGCTCCCAGCTGATGACAGCCAGCACCCAGCCCACCCCGGGCTGATGTGCCTTGCCTTGCCATGCCCACGCTCCCCCCGCCGCTGAGCCGAACCGGGCACCCACGAAGGCGCCCGGCGACTCTCGCCCCGCCGGGGCTCCTCCCCTCGNCGGGGTCGCTCGGTACCTGCGCGGCCGCCGCCGCCGCTGCCGCCATGTCGCGCAGAGGCGGCCCGGGGTGAGGCTGCGGCGCTCCCCGCCCGACTACAACTCCCGTGAGGCCGCGGAGGGGCCGCCCCACAGCCGGGGCGGTGTCTGGCTGCAGCGCCGGGGTGCCCGGAGGTGGCGGGGGCAGGAGGGCGCGGGGGAAGCGGAGCGGTTTGAAGCGGCTTTGGGGGAGAAATCGCCGCTTTCGGCTACCGCTGCAGCGTGGGGGTGGTTTCCTTTCGGGCAGCCCGGTGTCTGTAGTGCCCTCTCGCAAGGTCGCTTTTTACAGAGCCACAGAGTCGTTAGGGTTGGACTGGACAATGGAGGCGCCTGGTCCAAGCCCCCTGCCAAGGCGGGGTCACCACGAACAGGTGACACCGGGACGCGTCCGGGTGGTTTGGAGCGTCTCCAGAGAAGGAGCCCCCACCAGCTCCCTGGGCAGCTGTTCAGTGCTCTGCCACGCTCAATGTGAAGTTCTTCCTCACGCTGAGGTGAAACTGACCCGTGTTTTGGCCTATGGCTACTGCTGCTTGGCCTGTTCCTGGGCACCACTAAAAAAAAAATTTAATAAATTTTTGTTGTTTGCTTTAATATTTTTTTAATATAGTACTGACTGTTGCTTTTAAGACTATTCTGTATGGAGATTTTAAATTTTTTTTCTCATTTGCATGTCAGTTCATCAAGCTCTTTGCGTAGACAACTGAGGCAAATGTGAAAGTCAGGCATGATAAATTTGGTATGCAGCAGATTTCCTCTCTCTGCTCTTGTCAGCTAATGAAAGGAAAATCCTCATCCTTAAGCTGAAGGGATAAGAGGACGTAGTCTCAAGCTGTGCCAGGGGAGGTTTAGGTTGAACATCAGGAGGAATTTCTTCACAGGAAGTGTGATTAGACATTGGAATGGGCTGCTGGGGGAGGTGCTGGAGTCACAGTCCCTGGGGGTGTTTAAGGAAAGACTGGATGTGGCACTCAGTGCCATGGTCTGGTTGGCACCGTGGTGTTTGGTCATGGGCTGGACTCGATCTCGGAGGTCTTTTCCAACCTAGTTGATTCTGTGACTCTGTGAAAGACATAGGGAGAGATTGATATGTCCGCATAACGTGAGAGACTGGGAGAAAGCAGGTGTGAAACTGGAAGAAGAGATTGCTTCCTGAGACAGGATGGGGGGGGGCACAGAGGCACAGGGTTCCTAACACTCCCAGTTCCAGGCCCCTTCTACAAGCAGGCTATTTCCTCTTTTCAGATTTTATCCCTCCCATAATACATACGATTCTCTGAAAGAACATTTCTTTCCCTGTCTGAAATAGGCTACTCTTCTTTTGCAGTTGAAGTGCAAACTTGAAAAACTTCCTTTGCTTTTTTTCCACATTGCTTTGGTAAATAAACGATTTTAAATTAAACTTGTGAGCAAGCAGTTTGTCATCAGTTCTCGCCACAATGCTTGTGACTTGTTAGCATCATAAACATCAGCTTAAGCTGAAGATCAAAGCATCAAATTTTCAAGAGTCTTGAGGAAATATGTGTAGTATGTGGTTGCTGACATGTCTCCATTGTCCTTCACGCATAAGAATGACTAAGTGACATAAAGTTTTGGTGATTAATCTTCATCTAATGTATGTTTTTGAATAGCTCAAAAGCATTTTAGTGCCCTCAGAAATGCAGGTTATAGGGCTACGAATGTTGCAGGCACATGACTTGTGAAATGCAGTGGGATGTCTTACATCATTTGGAAGCAACCTTCAGGCTTACTTTTCTTAGCACTCTTTGCTGAATCATGCAGCAGTGCCAGGAACATCTGCTGAAAATGAGTGTTTGTTTTCCATTGATCTCTAAGCAACTGAGTGCCTTCCAAAAGTAATCTCAGGGTCATCAGACACAAATAATGGTAAATCAAATCCCATATAATTTCACCGCAATGGATTTTATTTTACAAATTTTGAAAAAGTCTGTGTGGAATTGTACTTTTCGGTCAAAAATAATCAGTTAGAATGAATTGTTCCTCTTTTTAATGGTGTAGTAGCAAGCTACTTTCAGAATTATTTAATTATTGATGTTAATTATTGAATTATTACCTGTTTACGTACACATCAATTTCTTCACAGAAAAACATGCTGTTTCCAACTAGGTCCATAGCTGACCAACACTTCCTTAGAATTTTCCATATTTCCTCATTTCTTAGCAAGAGAAGATGTTAGAGACCTTTCCTTTTTGGAAGCTGCACTAGAAAAAAAACCCACATTGTCTGCTCCATGCATGTAGATTTCCTGTATTTTTACTCTGATAAAATTTATTGATTAACTTCTTCATAAACCATGATGGGCTAGACGGGAATTATTTTCAATTTTACTAGCCAGGAAAGGCAATGTCAGTCATCCCACCAAAGGAAAGCCTTTGCTGGGAAAAGTTTTTTCAGTGTGTAATAGAGGTAGCCAACTCAATCAATGAAAACAACTAAATTTCTGCTTGGTGGTCTCCTGTGCATGGTAGATGAGTATTTCATGATGGTCTCTGAGTAAGTGTCGATAGAATGCATTCCTTCCACCTGTCTGACGATATTGTTATATGCGCTCCATGTTTAAATTTTTTGCAGGAGTTAATTGATGTTGTATAATGACTGGAAGGGCTTTGCTTCTGCCAGCGCTTGAGGTATTTTATGAGGGTAGCTAACTCCCAGTTTCCCTGGTCAGCCTCATTGGATTAACATACCATTATAGCTAGACTGAACAACAGGCTGCTGTTCATCATCAGAAACCTTCTGTGACTGTGGGGAGAAAGCTTTGGAAGCACTTTTTGTATTTGTTTGCATTCTGTTTTGAATAGGTGGAAAAATAATTGTCAGGAGCTATAAAGCTGGGAGTAGGCAACATAAAAAGAACCAGAAAAACTCTGGAAAACATCTAGAAGCAAATATGGAATTTTAGACAAAGTAGCTGAGGAGCTTGGAAGAATATTCTTCTAAATATCAGGTCAGCTTCTGAGACTGACTTCCACCAGAGCACATCAGATTTAGGAGCTATCACTAATCAGAGCTGTCTGCATTTCACTCCTGTGTGGACAAAGTAGATACCAAGAATTTTATCTTCACCAGCAACGATGTGGGAGAGCCAAGACATAGACTCTGGACTGTGCAGTTTAAATGAAACAGGGTATTTTATATACATTTATGTGGGTGGCACAGGGATAAAGAGCATACTCTCTCTGCTTCTCTTTGTTGGAAGAAAGCAGCATTGTTTGGAGGAATTAAACAAACTGAAATATATTTTGGTTTTGTTACCTGAGCAGTTCCTGAATATGGAGAGAGTACTCCACTCCTCATACTTTATCCTTCTCAGTATTTTGCTTCTCTAGATGAGCAAGGGCATTTTCAGCTGTAGAGTAACCATAAGGAGAAGATGAAATAGAATTTTATTTATGATTTCAACAAACTTAACATTTCAAAACATTGAGAATATGAAGGTATTTCACTCTCAGTGAAAACACTTCTGGCAGTAAAGAAATACAGGCTGTGATTTGCCGAAGTTTCACACATTTATGAGTCTGATTTTTACTCTGATTATGATCAGAAGCAAAATTATCATTGATTTTACTGCAAACAGGGTGTTTCCTTAAACATGTGGCTAGAGGTCAGCTTTGCCCTTGGATTTTGAGTGGACAAAAAGTTGGACACAACACAGGCATATGCCCTTGCAGCAATGAGGACTAACTGTTCATGGGCCTGTGCTGCCATCACGCTGGGGGAAACCTTTATTCCCCCCTGCCTGACATTCTCATGGTCACCTCTGCAGTAGCATGTCTAGTTTTGGGGCCACCAGTGTAAGAAAGAGATATTGACTGACTGAAGTCAGCCTTATGGAGGATCACCGAGATGAACAGGAATTTGGAGCGCATGACATATGAGGACACTAAATTGGCTGGGATATGTTTAGCCCCAGGGAAAAACAAGGTTTAGGGGAGATCTGATGGCTCTTTTCCATTCTCTAATGTGAAAACACAGAGAAGGAAAGGAAAAGGCACCATCACCAGCTTGCAGCAAAATAAATTTTGTTTGTGTAGCAGCAGAAACATCCACCATAAGAGTTATTAAACATTGCAACAAGGACTCAGAGGAGTTATGGAGTCCCTGTTCTTGCGGATTATCAGTTTGACCAGATAAAGCCCTGAGTGACCTTGTTTGACCAGGAAGGTAAAACTTCTGTGAGCAGCATGGAGCAGTGGATCACCTTCAGAAGTCTCTTCCGTGCTAAATTAACATATGAAAATTCACAATTACTTCTTCAATTGAAAATACCTTAATAGGTGGTTATCAGAGGCTGAGAACAATAGTCACAGGGTAGAATTCCATTGAATTTCTGAATGTTTATTAGTACTACTTCATTGTATCAGGAGGCAGCATATCTTCATTCTGAAGATATATGATTCATACTTTGGTTATGGCAGCAATACTGTTGGGTAATATCAAGAATTCTTTTTACATACTCAGATACACTGTAAAAAATATGCTGAAGTTACAAACAGATTTAAATAATTTGCTAAAAACTGGGCAGAGCAGGATCATTTCAGTCTTTGTGCTTCTATTATAGTTCTCAACTTTGGTTCAGACATGTAAAATACATGAACAGTAAAGATTTCAGTCATGTGGCTCGAGGACAATGAGTTGAATGACAGCTTGTTGAAATTATGTAGGTGCATGAGACCTTCTTGGTATTCATGATCACAGTATTTTCCTCTTGTGGAGATTTGCTGGTACCAATGAAGTGGTCCTGGCTTACCAGAATAGAAGAAATTGGACTAATTTGTCCTTCAATAAGTTATCTCTTCAGTAATTGACGGTATTCAGACCCCAGCCCAAAGTCTTTTGAAACTACATTCATTGCAAATGTTTCTTGTTAGGAAGCAATAGCCAAAGGCTGGTCTCCACCACGACCAGAAAAAATAAAAACTCTATTTTGACATGGTTTGTCTGAACACAAGTGAATTGGAATCCTGTAGAATTGATGAGTCCCCTTTTTAATTTTTTACTTTTTAGGCAGTAACTGTAGTAAGTGACATACCGGGACTGATCTGTTCAGAAAGGTGCATCTGATGATAATGGACAAGATACGAACACTTTATTCTGGCAACTAAACCGAAGCACAAACTAGAAACTATGGGCAAGCCCTAGAAAGACTGTATGGGTCTATGACATATATGTTCATCCCATTCTTATGCTTTTCCTTAGGTATTCTTACTTCTGGATATAGTCAGAAATTGGATATTGTATTTTGTGCCTGAGTTCCTGCTTTTTGTAAACTACACAGCAGCTGTGAAGAATCTGTTGTCTGCTCCAGATAGTCTTTAGAGATCAAATGAAATAGTGTGGAAACAGCATAGACATTTTCAGACAGATACCTGAAAAGCCAAATTGTTGCTTAGAACCGTTACTAAAACATTGCTTGGTGCCACTGCAAAACTACCTTGGCTTTTTATATAAACACTAGGAAATTAAATAGTCTGCTTTCCAAGGACTTTGTCATTCGGCTACACTGGAATATGCACTATGTGTTACACTGCCTGAGGAAAAAAGTACTTATTGAGCCAGGATGAAGAAGGATATTGGTTAACCTTTAAAAAAAAATTGAAAAAATAAGCCCAAACATCAGTTTTACAAATAAAGCAAGCCATTTTTATCCTGCTATTTAAAAAGCCAAAAAGCCATTTGTTCTTACACTATGGCCTGTTTATAAGTTTAAGTATTCTCAGCAACATGGCAAAGGGAGAAAAGGAGGGAAAGAGCAATTAGAGGGAAATTTGCTCCTGCTCTGCTCAGGAGATGAGCTGTTGATCTGCTGCAATCATCTGACATGATATTCAAATCCTGGAAGAATCCTGTGGCAAAGAGCACAGAAGGAAAACTGTTATCCTGGTGAAGTATCTGTTTAACAGCTTGTGTTCCTTCTAAGGCTCTCCCAAAGCTTCCATTTCAGACCCAAAGGACTACTTTTACACAAAACTAGTTTTATGTGTATTTATCTGCCAAAAGATAAAAGAACATTTGCCCTGAGAACTTCAGAAACTCTGAAGTCTTGTAGCTCTTGTCAGAACAGTTAATCCAGAGACATCACCCCCCACAAAAAAAGACCAATGAGTAAACTGATGAACACTGATAAACATTGAAAAGCATTAAAATTTACAAAAATACCTATGTGTCCATTGCTATATACAATCCAAATATTTTAAGTCCTGTAAGAAAGAGATATGCAATGACTTCTATGTTAAAACCTGATGTTTTAATGCCCAAAGGAAAAAGCAATTTTTCTTTTTAAAAGAGAGTATAAATGACAGAAAATCCATCTCACTGTGCAAAAAATTGTGAACTTAAGACTTTCAGGCCAGTCAAGTAATTTCTTGGCATTCTCATATCTTCATCCCACTGCAAATGTGTTTTGTTATTTTCCATACACAGCATGTTTGTAAAGAGTAAATTTGTGTTGCTTTCTGAGGGAAGTGCCTCTAAGAATTAGAGGCTATCCATGGCATGCAAAATCTGAAAGTTCATTCAGGATTAGTCCTAATAATTAGGTTTTGTTTCAGTAGACAGATGCCCCTTCATGCTGGAATTTGCCTTCATAGCAGGTCCTGGGGCTGGAGGCTTGACCATTGCTGCAATATAAACACACACTGCATAACTGTGCCAGATGCTTCTTGAACTTGACTCCGACAAACACATAGAGCACGGGGTTGAGGCAGCAGTGGGAGAAAGCAATTTTACGGCTGATGTGAAAGGCAAGGTTGGAGTCTTTCGCATACTGACAGGTAGGTGGTGGAAAAGTAGTCAGAAAGCTGAGGATGTTGTAGGGTGCCCAGCACAGGAAAAAAGCCACCACAATAATGAGGATGAGTCTCACAGTTCTGTGCTTTCTGCGAGATCTTGCTCTAAGCAGGATTATGAGTATCTTGAAGTTACAGAATACAATTACTCCAAAGGAAAGCAGGAAGAGTACATTTCTCACATAAATGTCCACCTTTTTCCAATTCCCATCAACATAATCACAGAACTTGTGCTCTTCCAAGTCTTCTTGCACTGTGGTGTGAATCACTTCAGGAACCACAATTAATATGCTAACAGTCCAAACAACCAAGGACACCAGAATACCACAGCACTGAGTCTGGGATCTCAGAGTTGAAAGGGGGTTCACTACAAACAAGTACCTCAGGATAGTCATGAGAGTCAAAAAGAAAACACCGCTGTAGTAGCCAATGGAGAAAACAGCATTTGATGCTTTGCAAAGGAACTCACCAAAGATCCATCCAAAGGACTGGTCCACTAACCAAAAAGGCAGCATGCAGGAGAAGACTAAATCAGAGATACAGAGATTCATGATGAAGATGTTTGTTAAAGATGTGAGGTTTTCATACTTCAATAGGATCCATAACACCAAAGTGTTTCCTAGCAGACTGAGCAAAAATACCAGCATGTAGAGGACAGCAGTGAGATAGATGTTAAATGTGAAATAGTCACCCATTTCACAGACGTTGGTTTCATGAGGGTATTCATATGAGTAATTATCATCTAAATAATATTCTTCATCCATTTGTCTGTGCAAATCTTGTGCTGTTCTCCAACAGCTACTTCAAAGAACTGCAACAAATCAAATGAAATCTGTTGTGAAAATCAACTCAATAACTAAACTCCCACTGTGGAGGCTTCTGTTTTAAGACAGAAAAAGCAGCAGTGAAACTAGTCATTTTTTCTGGCTTGGGGAGACAGAAGACTCATTTCTTCTTATGTCTAGAACATGAACAGGTAGATACCAGACTTACTGCAAAGCACTCTAATTCTAAAGAAGTCAGAAACTCGCATGTTTCTGAATCAAAATGTTTGGTGACAACTGTGAATTACTAAGTTTCTACTATATGGGTGTGCATTGTTTTTTGATGTAAATATGTGCAAAGACTTTTAAATATGCTACTGTTTTTCCAGTCTTCTGGAATGGTATCCAACTCCTAAGCACTTCACTGTATAAATGATTCTTTGTCACTGAAGTTCAGCCCAGCAAAAATCTAAAAAGCTGAGCAGTATCAGTAGCAACAACTGTAAGCACTAAGAGCAGGAAAAAACAGGTTTCTTACGGGCTTTTGTCTTGAAGTTTGTTGATATCCAAACATCTTGGAGCTGTGGCAGAAGCAGCATCATGCTGGGTGCTCTGTGCACCTCTGTGTCCTGATGATTCGCAGGAGCAGAGTCCTTTTCTGGGAGTGCTGCCTGTCTGTCTATAAGCAGGCAGTAATTTAATCCCAGGTGGATGGTGAGTTGAAGCTGGCCAACAAGATCAAAACTCAGTGGGACTGGGAAGATGGCATACAATCAGGTCACAGTAGCCTAATTTCTTTATGAAATTCAGCTTAAAATAGGTGCAGAAAAATCAGTAATGCCTCTGACCAGTGGTTTGACGTCTAAATTCACTTTATCCTAGAAGAAGGCTTATCTGCAAAACCATATTTCGATCCTGTTTTGACTGAAGCCAGTGAGAGACCTGCCACCGAGTTCCTTCAAAGCACAGTTGCAAGAAAGAAGCTCCACAGCTCGGACCAAAATTGTACTGGTGACATTTTCCTTTTTTAATTAATGAAGGCAGAATCTGCCTGCTACAGCGAGACAAAGACATGCTGCCTTTGGAGGACAGGAGAGCTATGTCTTCACCACGAAAGCATGTCAGGGAGCCCTTCTGGCTGCCAGAATTTAATGCTATCTGTGGGGGTAGGTGGTTCAGGTCAGCCAGAACATGACACAGGCAGCACAGTACAGGGACCATCTATCCAGTGGGTTGTGATCAATGAGTTTTGGAGGCAAGTGATGTGTAGGATTCAGTACTTTGACAGCAAGTGGCCCTGGAACATTTACCACCAGAGTCACAGTTCTAACTGGAAAGATGTTTGTGGCCCTCAGTTTGTACAATGCTGCAATTTTCAGCCGTGCAGGGTAAGTCCTTGCAAAGGCAGTCATCCTCTCTAGTTTTACATAACAGTACAGACAGCACTTAAGCAATGAGTAGTTTAGATTGAGGTCCTGACCATCATTGTGTCCTGTTTCAGCTCAGGCTGGGGTATGCTGCTCCTTAGCAGCTGTCCTAAGGGAGCAGAGAAGCCTGTTTGTGTATAATCAAGGGATGTGTACTCTCCAGGGATGAGAGGACAGCACTAATCTGTGTCTTCACCACTACCTCTCTCCTTTCGTGCTGATCATTCAGTGACAGCAAGCCCCAGGGCAGGTCTGCCCACAGGCCAGGAGCTACACAGCCAGCGGGGCTGCTGCTGGGCTGCTGCTGATCTCTGCCACAATTGCTGCTGGACCCTGACACAGAAACTTCACAAAGACCTCAGCCCTGATCACTGCCTCTGCCTGGGAGGTGTTCTGACCTGCACATGTCCTGCCTCTCATCACATCATGCTGTTCTGCTCTTCATACCCCTGCTGCAGGGTAGGCAGTGGTTAGATAGCAGATATCTTCTGGGGAGCTTTGCTCACCATCCTGCTTGCTGTCAGAGCTGAGCAACACTTGCAAGGTAGAAAGCACCATTTTGCAAAGGTCTCTTGAGATTATGTCAGATAACAGTTAAGTGCCAAAATAAAAAAGTGTACCAACACATCTATTTTCATCACAGTTCAAATGATAGGAGATAGTAAATAGTTTCTGCAGTCCAAACAGTCTCTATTTTCCTTCATCTCCCCCAAGGACACTGATGCTGAGTGTGCAGGCACTTGATTTCATGCTGGCAGATACCTGTGATTGGAAACCCTGCTAGTAACTCTTGCTATTTCCATCTCCAAATTTCCATAAGCCTTGGCATCTTCCCCACCTGACTCAAAAGGATCTGTCTTGCACTTTGGGAGGAGCCAGAGGAATGCCTGGTTACATGGGGACAGGTGTCCTCTCTCTGATTTTGTGTCCAACATTTCCAGAGAGCATAGGAAAATGCTTCTGCGAGGTAGCTTGTTCCTCATTGATTTTTAATGCTGAGAAGTTAGCTCTTGGATAACGCCACATTTCACAAAACAAGTTCATTCATCATGTGCCTTCTTACCTGGCGCAAGCTCCATGGAATTACAGATGGATGCTCCAGCCTACAAATCATCAGACCTTGTGGATGGTTGATCAGGAATATGTGCTCTGATATTATGTTTCTACCAGCTGAGAAGTCCTCCATCAGGTCAACGATGGTAAGAAGAACCTTGCAGGATCCTAAGACACTTAGGTATTTTCCTTTTTACCTCAAAACTCCTTAAATCAAAACCTGTATTTTTGTTCTACTGTATTTTATCTCCCCCCTTTCAACTCTACAAGTAAGAAAAGCTGTGTATGGATTTTGAGTTAAGATATATGCAAAGGAGATAATGCAATTGAATCAACAGGTGAAAAATTTGTCAGTGTCACACAGGAAATACGAATCATGCAACTGTTTCAGTGTATATATAATGGTACAAGTGAGAGCAGAAGTTGGTTGAAAGGTGGAAATTACTTTCATTTCAGTTGTCAGGACAAATAGGAACAGAGGAAAAACACATCATACAATTTAAAGTCATCCCTGCCCTTCTGAAGAGCACTCAGCAAGGCATTCAACATTCCTTTTACTCTTGTCCAGAAAAACTGCTTCTCCAGAAGCCTTCATTTTCACTAGCAGGGCTGGTGAAGCCTTCGTTAGCAGGGCTGTGCTTTGTCCTGGAGCATTGTATTAAAAAAGGATTCTAATACAGAAATGGGGAAACAATACTACTAGTGACCTCCAGTTCAATTTTCTTTTTCTCTGAAAATTCAGTTAAACTTCTGTCAGCTGAAGGTACATATTGTTCATCAGTTTATTTCATTTTCAAACTGAGCATTTGAAAGAGCGGCTGGGAGGAGTTGTCTGCTCACTTTACAGTCCGCGGAGGGAGAGAGAGGCACTGGCAGAAGCCACCTCAGTCCCCACTCTCTGCTCTACCAGTCTCCTCCCCAGGCAGAGGTAGGTGAGACAGCCCCCTTTAAGAAAATTCCTGGCATTTACACAGACAAGTTGAGCTTAATCTCACCTTGATTAGAAAAGACAAGGGGAGTGCAGTAGAGAGAAGCCCCCTACCATAAGGCATTCACTGATGGTGTTTTTAATTCACTTTATTCAAAAAGCCTCTGGGCTTCACAGCTTGTTCTCCATGTTTCTCAGGGGAAAAAAAAAAATTAGATGTTTTTGCAGGCTGGTTTTCACAGGCAACAAACGTTGACACATAAAATAAATTTCTGTTCCCCTAAACTAAATTTATCTGGTAGCTGCTTCCTTAGCCAATCTCTTGTTCCAGATTGAGATAGGAAGAAAAAATCCCAAATGTGACCTCTTCTGGCAGGGAGAGGCTTCAGTTTTTCAATAGGTTTATGGAACAGACATTTAATTTAAGGAAGTTAAAACACAATAACTAACATTTGCCTTCCCTAACTATGACCGGTATCTGTCTTGGAGCGCAGCCTTGGAGTCACATGTAGGAGATGGACAGGAAAGTCCTGGAAGTCATGACTGGCAGACAGACTTGGTCCAAAGCACAAGTGTACTCTGGACAGTGTGGTCTGTGCTGGTGGATGAATTTTTTGCCTGACTTAGAAGAGATTTGCACATGGTAATAAACTCTTCCAGGACATGGATAAAGCAAAAGGTCAAGGTAAAGTGAAAATTCAGTAGGAATTCCCTTGTCCAATTCAGTTTTGCAAAACCTCAAGAAGCCCAGCTCATAAAGGAATGTCTTACCCTATTTTTAAAGCAAACCTTTTGTTGGGTTGGGATCATTTTCTGAGAGCAATACTTCCACTTGTGCCCATGGGTTTCACAAGGCAGGTACAACACTCACAGTCAGCCCAGAACCTTGGTGGCCTCCTGTTCCCCCTGAGCTCTGCCCCTCACTCTTGGCCATCAGCCCTACGATAACCACAATCTATGAAAGCAGAAATATCCCACATGAAGAGTCTGGAACCCATCCTGAAACACACATTTGATTTTGAATTTTCGTACTAAGTATGCAGTCCACAGCTTGGACAGGTGCACCCTTTGCTGGGTTAAGAACTAGCTGGATGGCCGGGCCCAGACAGTCACGGAGAATGGTGCCACATCCAGTCACTAGTGGTGTCCCCCAGGGATCTGTGTTCGGCCCAGTCCTGTTCAGTGTCTTTACTGATGATCTGGATGAGGGGATTCAGTCTACCATTAGCGAATTTGCAGTTTTATTGTGCTAAGGCTGGTCAGAAAGGACGTGACGCCGGCAGCTGGGCAGCAGCTGAGCAGCAGCTGTCCAACAGAGCACAGGCAGGAGCAACCTTGGCCAAAGACGTTTGTGTGGAAGTGGACGTGGTTGGTATCCTGCCTGTGGTTTCCTGCAACAGGTTTTGTGCCAGCAGGATTGCAGCTCTGGGTATTCTCTATTCTCCCCTAGGGTAAGGGCAAGGAGAAATCCAGCCCCTCAATTTGGAGGGATGGTGCAAAGGACAGCATCACTCCCTGCTTGCAGCCAGGCAGGGTTTGCCCATGGTTTGCCTGGTAGTTCATGCAGGAATGGGATGAGTAAGCAATTCTGCAGGATGATAAGAAGTAGTTCTTTTGGTAATAATTGGCTGTGAGGAAACAGAAAACAGGAGCTTTCTGTATTTTTTTAGTGGAGAAATTGTCAATTTGTATCTACAGTGTAGACGAGTGAGAATTTAAATGCATTTCTTGCAAGCAAAGAGCTTGTATTGCTGTGTCTGATATGTAATTCTGATTTTTCTTAATAGCTGACATGAACAGGCCCCGAACACCAGCCCATTTCTCTTTGCCAGACAGCAGTGACATAGCACACCACTTTCCCATCTACTCTGTAGAGATCATAAATGCTCCATTATTTGGCCATGAAAAAGACCATCACTTAATTTCTTAGTAGCTGGGTTTCTTGGCAGTCGAAACCAAGCAAAACCACTTCTTATTTTTCTTGCTAAAGCAGAACATATCTGCAGGTTTCTGCTGCCAACGCAATGTTGACCCCTCCCCATCTCTCTTTGTGCAGATGTATACATATCCTCCCGATGATATACTGGAAGATGGGGCTGTCCTTGAGAGATCTCACCAGCCACTGCACTATATTTAAATAGCAATTTTAGAGCTGAATAAGGAGTCTGTTAAGTAAAATGTGTGTAAAGAAGCTGACTCTATTCCCTCATGGGTTCATATAAGCAAAAAACAAAGACGATTATTAAGACAAAGGAGCATATCACAGTTTTGGGAGAAATAACCTCCTGTCTTTCTCTAAAGCATAGCAAAATTCAAGCCTCCACATAAAGTTCATGAACTCATTTTTATGACTCAGAGACAGCATGAAGAATAGGGTTGTATTTTTCTACAGAATTCCATTCTACTGTTGTATTTAAGCTATATCACCCTTTTTTTTTTTTTCCCGAGAGGCTTATAAGCCATATGTCTAAAGAATTTGTGTACCACATTTTGGGTGGTATTTCCAGTGTTCCTGCTGGGTTCATTGCTGCAGGAATGATGCTGAAACAGATGGAAACTGTGCTGACAGCCACTGATGTGACCAGTATGTACAAGGGGTGCTGCCCTGCTCCTGAGGCTCCTGACTCCAGGCCTGGGATGTGGCCTGGGAAGAGATGATGGGGGGCAGCCTCAGCATCTCTGTGTGCAGGCAGAGGGAGGTGTGTTTTCTAGAGAGATGGATAAGCAGTGTCGCTGCAAGGAGCCCAGCTTCTTGCACAGAGTCTGTCCTTGTCCCTGGCAGTGCAGGCACAATCTGTTTTTATGGACTATTAAATGGGGTCACTTGTATCAGATCATTCCCACTCATGAAGCCATTCTGATGCTGAAGTCCCAGAGACTTGCAAGGCTTTAGCCAAAGGGAGAAAGAAGAGAAAGAGAGCAAATCCTATGCACTGAGCCATGTTTGCACAAAGTGAAAGGCTGGGTGTAGTGTAAGGAAGCAAACAACATAGAATCATATAATGTTAAGGGGTTGGAAGAGACCTTAAAGATCATCTAGTCCCAACCCTCCTGCCTCGAGCAGAAACACCTCCTACTAGACCAGGCTGCTTAATGCCCCATCCAACCTGTCTTTGAATTCTGTCAGGGTTGGGGCAACCACAACCTACCTGGGCAAGCTGTGCCAGTGTCTTACCCCTCTCAGAGTAAGAGATTTCTTCCTAATATCTAACCTGAATTTCCCCTCTTTTAGTTTGTCCCCACTATTCCTCGTCCTATCACTGCAGTTCCTGATGAAGAGTCCCTCTGTGGCTTCCCTGAAGGCCACCTTCAGATACTAGAAGGTTGCTATGAGGTCTCCCTGCAACCTCCTCTTCTCCAGGTTGAACAGCCCCAATGCTCTAAGCCTGTCTTCATAGGGCAGGTGCTCCAGTCCCATTACCAATTTAGTGGCCTCCTGGACTTGCTCCAACACTTCCATGTCCTTTTTTTGTTAGGGACACCAGAACTATACTCAGCACTCCAGGTGGGGCCTCACAAGAGCAGACTAGAGGGACAGAATCACCTTTCTTGACCTGCTGTCCATGCTCCTTTTGATGCAGCCCAGGATTTGTTTGGCTTTCTGTGCTGTGAATACACACTGTTGGCTCATGCTGAGTTTTTCATCAGCCATGACAGAACTGTCTATGTCACTGCTGTCTTCGCAGCACTTTCTAAACAGTTTTGTTTTGCTTTCCCTTCATCACATCCATTATGCTTTGCAGAACATCAGAGTTTGTGTTTGCCTTATTCACCCCACTTGTACTCACTGGCATCATCTACTCCGTACCCTGATCCTGGATGGCTCCTTGGCACCCAGACCCAGCTGGGTAGCACCCTATGTGCCTCCACTGCTCCCAATGGACTGCCCTGGCCAGGCTGGGAGCCCTTGCATGCTCTCCCCAGCGTGGAACTCAGCTGAGGCTGCCTTTTCATGTGGATGCAAAAGCAAGACTAAGAGCAGAGGGCTGCGGCCAGGTCAATGTATGAAGCACCCTGCAGCCCCCTCTCCACTGGTTGTATGATGGTCCCTCCTCTGCTGGTGTGAATTGCTACCTGCTCTCTTGACTGGACATGCTGCAGCTCTCATGAAGACTAAAACCTGATTTACGAGCAGCCTCCTGTGCCCAGAGGGATGATGTTGTGCCTCAACATGAGGCAAGTCACAGTATGGCATTTGCCTATCACCGGGACAAATTTGTCGGCTGCTCTGTTGTTCCTGCTTTTTCTCAGAGCGGCAGCTGCTCTGCTTTCTGACAGAGGTTTGGATGAGGCAATCTTTGGCACAGATCTCTTGACAAGCGCTGCCACTGCCATGGAGGTACAGGACATCTGAGCACGCCTCTCTGCTGTTCCGCTGCCCCCTCTGCTGCCACCCATCTGAATTACTTGGCTCTCAAAATTGTCGCTCTGAATTGCAGCCTGTGAAGAGGGTGATGCTAGAAAACCAGATGAAACAATGAAGGAAGACTAAAGAAACCACTCTGCTCACCACTGACCAATCATTTCCTGTGAGTTTTGGGGAAGATTATATACAGATTGCATATATACAGTATATTTATGATCTCTTCGCCCCTGGTGGCCATCTGCTTCTGGAGAGAACCAAAGGCTGGGGTTGTTCTTTGGGTTAAAATTGGAGTCAGAGAAAAGAGGTGCAGGATGCAGGGTAGTCAGGGCCATAACAGCTTTTAAAAAAATAAAATTGCAAGGGAGAAGCAAAAGATTGCAACGGAAAAAGGTTTGAGGCTTTATTGGGTTGATAACCTGATGGCATCTCAAATGATGGTTGGGAAGTAGCTCAGTGAGGGGGTGGTTCAGTCAGATTTTGGGAAAACAGAACTGACTGGGGAAAAAAAAGCTTTTCATAATTAAAATTACATTTTCTACAGAAGACAGAGTTGGAGGAATTTCTTTGTGCAAGGACATTTCCAGAGAAGAGCTAGTTTCCCAACACTCTTTGTCTGATGAGTCAAAGCAAAATAAATTATGTTTGATAAAACAACCCCAAAACATAGTACATTCAGAGCACTGTTTACGTTAACAATGAGGCAATTAATAGCTTGCACCAGAAACAATTGACCACAACTGAGAACATTCCTGTCCTGTTTTTTAGTCACTACTTCCCCAAGCCCCAGCACTTCCTCCTGGTGTGCCATGCCTGCTCACAGGCTAGAAACACAGCCCAGGCATGGTGCATCTATTCAAATATCTTCCCCCAGTTCCCCCAGAACAGCTGCAGCAGCAAGGACTTCTCGAGCTGATCCTGCAGCGACTGCAGTTCAGACAGCCCTGGACTGCATTTGGACTGTGCCACCAGGTGAAATCTATCTCCTGACAGACAGAGTGAGTGCAGGCTTTCCTCTCAATAGGCTTTTCAGTGAAATCCTTTCATTTGGCTACCCCTGTGAGCACAGCTGTTCTTTTCAAAGGTTTGGGCTGAAATACTGCTGGCTGAAACATTCAGTCTGAGCCCAGAAATTCTTAAGATCCTGCTAGACCTGGCTGGGTCTCATACTCCCACATCTTTTTCTCTAGCATTTTGCTCATTTGTTTATATTGACGGTTCACTGTTGTTACAAGAGGCATCTCAAAGTGCTTTACCACTTTGCAGAAGACATCTGCACATTCCAATCTGCCATGTTGCTTGTACACACGTATTTCAGCACCAGAGTATGAGCAAGCAGGTGGCCAGCAGCAGCAAGTCGCCCAGATAAGGGGCTCTTTAACAGAAAGTCAGCTGTAGCCCACATTCCACAGCAGGGGGTAACATCAAGGGCTCTGTGTGTCAAGCATTGGTGAACCGAGACAAAATCTTAATATTCCAGTTCCTGAGCCATTTCATAACATCTCCGGCCATCTGTCCTTTGGCAAGATCTTGTGGTAAGTGCAGTGAGGGCAAGCAATACTTTATGCAACAAGGGCTGGCATGCTCTTCCCAAAACCGTTCCCCAGCTCCCAGATTGCACTACACTTACCCCAAGATAGCTCCAGTCACTCTGGCCACCTGTCCTGTTCAATCCACCTGGCAGAAGCATATTCTTCCTCTTTAGTGATGTTATGCTCAAACCACATTAAGATACAAGGAACCACATTCCTTGTATCTTTCAAGGAAAATCGCGTTTGTGAGCTGGGAATTGTGGCCAGCTCCTTCTGATGCCTGAAGAGGCTACCTGTAACAGAGGCTAGACAGTGTTAAAGGAGTAAAGTAGGTATTTATTACAAGGCTTTCAAAGGATTCACCTTGGGCAGCACAAGAACCTGGCTGTGGCTCTACCCAAGACGGACCCAAGATGGATGATCGGTCACAAGTTTTCACGGTTTTATAAGTTTTGGTCCATTTATATATCGGGGTTAATTGTCCAATTACAGCTTCAGGTTATGAAGTCCCATCTTTCCAGATTGCTCTCCTCAATTCACTGTTGTTTACACTTCTTGGGCCTGAAGCTGCAACGATGTCACTGGTTCTCAGTCTGTAAAAGGATTGTTTTGTCAAAATAAACTGTGAAGAGAATTTACTAACACTTTCAGAGTCACACATCAATGCAGTACAGAATATGAAAAATATAGAAGCTAAAACTTAAGGCATCACTTCCCACAAATTAAAGGGCAGAAAACCAAAAGGCAGGAAGCTGAAGGCAGTAACGTAACTAGGATCTGTTAGCACGAGTCTCCAGGCCTGCATAAAGAAAATAATCTAGAAAATAATCTGTGAAATAATCTAGAAAAATGGTTTCCTTGGACCCTTTCCGTTTTCAAATTATTCCTTACTTAAAACAGACTTTAAATACATTCTTGGATGATAGGGAAATTCAGGCTAGTTAATCATGGATAGCACAAAGAATCCACTCAGGACGTAGAATTAGCAAACACATTTCCTTCTACAAAACTGGGATGTGATCCCACCTATCCCCTCCCAGTCCAAAGAAGAAACCCCATGGTGTCTCAGCACTAGGGAGCAGAAGGCTTTCAAGTTCCCCTGCAAAGGCTTTAAGACTCAGAGACAAAACTCTTGAATTTTGCTCTGTATTTTAGCCATCACCCCAAGTGACCAGAGCTACATTTGTACATGTCAGCACCTCTTCTCCAGCAGCTGAGCTGACTGAGATGCAAAGAGCAAACCTTCAGCCCCAATCTTCCAGCAGGTACTTGCAGGGCTGTGCAGTGCGGTGGGTTCCAGCAAGTATTTGTAAAACCGCCTGGTGCGCCTGCTGAGGCTGCTCCTTCACTGGGCAAGAGGCAGCTGAGCACAATGGACATGGGCAATGCAAAGCACTTGGTCCTGGGGCTCTGCAGCAGCCTGTGTGTCTTGGAAGGTGTAGCCAAAGCCCTGTGCAGTCATGGCTGTGTGAAATGCAGCAAGCAGACTTTGTGAACTGCTCCTGAGCTTCGTGTCAGTTCTTGTGTAACCCTGCCCTAATGGGGGTCAGGACCCTGCACCACCAAGCTCCCTGTTTAGCTATGAATGCCAGAGATCACTGGAAGTGTGGACCCCAGTTCTAAATGTGCATTCCCATCTCAAACAAAATTGAAACCTGCATCATTTCAGAGTAATGTCAGTTTCTCCTTTATGTCACAAACTACCTCCTCTTTTCCTGAAACAAAATGCAGTTCTCCCTGACTTTGGAATTTCCCACAGCACCAAAAAGGCCAACTTCTGCTGAGCCCTATGCAAGATGCTGCCACCTATGGTGTATAAAATTTTCAGTAGCACTCTGTGGTTGATGTGAGCAAAGTGAGGTTTGCAGGAGGAGGTTTTTAAAGACCAGACATGACACAGAAAGAAAAACCAAGATGCTTGGAGAGCTTGTCTGCTGGTAGAGGAGCCTCAGTGAGTCCTTCCCTTTCAGATTTTCTTCTATGATTGAGATATCAAATATCTCAGCTTCATCCACCTCATTGTTGCTTTTCCCACCAATATCTCTTGTTCCAGTTACAGATACAACCTGCTGCTGCAGGTAAAGTCTGGCTGACTTAGACACTAGGAAGCAATTCTTCACTGTGGGGATGTTGAGGCACTGAAACAGGCTGTCCAGGGAAGCTATGGATGCCCATCCTATGCATGCAGGATGGATGCCCATCCCTGGCAGTGTTCCAGGCCAGGCTGGATGAGGCTGCAAGCGACTTGGTCTAGTGGGAGTTGGCTGTCCATGGCGGGGAGGTTGGAGCTAGATGATCTTTTCAACTCAAACCATTCTATGATTCTGTAACTTCAGGTATAACACAGTTCCCTAGAGTACATGCACGTTGTGGGAGACACCCTAAGATCCAGAAGGATTTTTGGGATGTTAGCTTCGGCAGCCATCCTCCTCAGCAGCAGCCCACCCTGCTCATGCCCTTCAGCAGCAGCACTGCGCTTGTCTATCCAGGTTAAGGGTATGGGTCTGTTTAAGTTCGACTGCGTATGTCTGTTTTTTAGATCTAAAAGTAAAGCTGTAGAGATTTGTCTGGTTTTTGCATTAGGACCTGTGGATTTGGCACGAGCTGCAGGCGCATTGTTCCTGCAGTGACTGCAGAGGGAAGCAGGGTGCGGGCTGCGCGCTCCGGCCGTGGCTAGCTATAGGAGGCACGCTCGAACAGGGCAACCCTGCCTTCCCCCGGCAGCCAGAGAGATCCCTGGTAAGGGACCTGACAGACGTAGCTCTTCTCAAGAGGATGGATCGGATGAACATCTGCTCTTCAGCAGGCAGACACACCCACACCTACTTCAGCTGCTGACTGAAGCAGAGCTGCTGGGAAGCCAGATTGATGAGGTCTTGCATGTGGCTGCAGGTGACTCCAGGTCCCTTGTGCTGTTTGCAGGGCAGTGGAGTGCTGCTGGTGGTGTGCTGTCCATCAATACTGTTAGGAAAAGATCTTTCTTTTGTCTGCCTCTGCAATCCCTACTCCCCTCCATCACTCTTGGTGAGCCTCTGCAGGACTTCATCTCCCATCCAGTCTGGAACTCCATCACAGCAGCCTGGAGCTGGCCATCTTACTGCTGCTCACCTTCTCCTTACTGCTGCCTTCAAACCACCTGGCTGGGATGTTTCTGGGACCTGTGGTTTGCCCCAGATGGCCAAGTCTCTTCTGGAAAGCACATGAGTGGCTCTAAGCACTGCATGCATATGCGTGGGCAATTTATAGCTCAGTTTGTGAAACCAGACTAAAACCTCGGCAGCAATAGTGTGTTTTCAGATACACTGGGAATGAAAATATTTGAGGTTTGTTCTTAGTGAAAAAGTAAGAAGAACACCCATCTGTTTGGGACCAAAGATTTCAAGGGGGGGAGGCAGAAGGGCATTTTAATTACACAGTGGTTTTCTTGTTTCACAAAGTGCAAGTAATATTTTCAAGAAAAACCACAAGAGCAGAACATGAAGAAGGGTAAGCCTTGCATTTAGAAGATGAAGTCTTGGACGTCAACTTTCCACAACATTTTCCTTTTTTGCTTTTTTTTTACTATTTATTATTTTTATTTCCCAGCTGAAGCTGTTTTATAAATGCTCCCCACTGCCCGAAGGCTGCTGGAAATGGCTCAGGCATGCACACGGCTGTGACTGGGCAGTGGCTGTGACTGGGCAGTGGCTGTGACTCTGCAGTGGCAGATGCTGCTGACTCAGGCTGGGCACTGCCCCATCATCTCCGCCTGCCCAGGCTGGACTGGCACCTCTCCAGGGCAGGGACCCTTTCTTAGAGCAGGTGAAGACCACTCTGACTCCATGGGAGGTGACTCCATGGCAAAACCCCAACTGGCTCCAGCATCCAGGCCATGCATCCTTGTCCACACTGTCCTTCCTGGTCCCCTGCTTGCCCCTGGGCAAGAAGAATGACAGGTTGTTTCTAGATGCTTCACAGTGATTCCAAAGAGAATGAGTCTCGTATGAGAGGCACTGTATGCCCAAGTCTGATGGGCAAAAATGTTGTGGTTTTGCTTGAATTTCAAATAAGAACACAGCATGTTTTTCCCCTACAAACAGCCACTATCACACTTTCTCTGATAAAAATCCCAGAATGTGATAACGTGATAAATGGGTTTCAATGTTCCCTTTCTCAAAGATGCCCTATACTTTGTCCTATCTTGGCTTCAGCCTGGGTCTATCCACATTGCTGATTAACACTAAGACTTTTAAAATGCTCTCAAGTTTTCCTTATAATAAAAACCTAAATTATTCTTAAGACATTCTTTGAAATTATTAAACATATTCTTAAATTATTCTTTAAAATGGTCTTAAACAGCTCCAGAAGGCAGGTGATAGAAGCATGCAGAAAACAGCAGAAAGAGACAAAGAGATTATATCAGAACTGCAGTCATTAAGGCTCTTTCTACCACTTAAGGACAGTCCCTTGGCTTCAGTGGTTCTTCCAACAAGTAAATGACCATATAACAGTCGAATGGAGTTCAGCTGCAGGAGACATTAGACAAATTGATGAAAAACTTAATGTGAGTATTTCTCTAGTTACCTCTAGTGGTAGATCTGAATTTGTAATACAGATAAAACACTATTTGAAATCTATGTATTTTTATTGCAACCCTGCATCTAGGATTTTATAAGTCTATCCCTGGAGGTATCTGAGCAACAGGGTATAACTGTGTTCTTTTATGCTGAAAGAGCAATGTCTATTTTTTTTTTTTAATGATGGAAGAGGAAAAGTGACAAAATTTGCACCCTGGCCTGTATACCCTTATCAGATGTAAAAGAAATTCAGAAATTTAAATATGGGCAAAAAAGATGGGGAAAAATTGACTGTGTCTGCACACAACAGATTTGACTGTTCTGGTTTTCCTGAAGTGCTCTACAGCTTACCATGGAGATCTTCTGACACCTGGCAAATGAAACATGACTAATTGTGGAAGTGGTTTTCCTGAGTGTAGATTGATTTATTTAATATCTTTACCTCAAATGGCAAAGGAACACTTTGAAGAAAATATGTTTGTTAAAGTTCTGAGTTTATTTCCACTTCAGAGCTGAGGAAAGCATTGACCCTAGGGAGTCAGGGACCTCTGCTACTAAAACCATACTTCTCAACCCCAGCATAGCTGAGGCAGAGAGTGAGCAAGCTTGAAAAACTCCTTAAAATGGCAGCAGGTTTACATCTCCTGCTGCAAAGAGCCAGCCAAAAATAAAGCAAAAAAAAAAAAAAAACCCAAAAAAAAAATCCTGAAGAAAACACCACCAAAACAGCTTCTGCAGCACTCCAAAGTCTCCAGGTGAAGTTTTAGCTGCTCCAGCTCTTGGGGGCTTTCACATTTCATCAGAGGAGAATGGATGGAGCATTATATGTGAGAGACTGGTCTTGGCCAACCCTAGGGCAGGTTTTGCATCCCCTGGTGAGAAGAAATATATGCTCACACCTCTGATGCAGCTGTTCAAAAGTCAGGTGGCACAGCTTAAACAGGTTTAAAGGAAAGTGAGTTTTAAACTAGTGCCTACCTTTGCCAGCAATGACTGAGCACCCCATTTTGTTGCTTTGGCACAGGAGGCCAGAGGGAGGCATTTGAGCTGCTGGGAAAAGAAGTTATGAAGCTTTGTTTAGCCATACACAAAATTGATGTTCATGAGCTGATCTAGCTAAAGCACAATAAAACCATGCAAATGAAATCTCATTTTAAGTCTAGTTACATCTACTAATGTATTTCTGCACAAGCTTTGTACCTTCCTCCTGTCAAAGCAAGCTAAATTAACATAAGCCACATTTATGTCAGCTTCAGTGTAACCTTTTGTATGCAGATTTCTCTAAAACCTGATTTTAAACTGTCTTGAAGACAAAACATCATACTCATCTTTTCTAGAAACTTAGTCAAAGCATCACCACATGTTCCTGGAGCAGGGACTGGTACATTTTTGTTTACTTCCTGCACTTTTACCAAAGTCAGTATGAAACACCACTGGAGCACCTCAGCCAGTGCTTTGTGCCCTAGCCCTGCTGTGGCCAGTGGAACTGCACTTGTGGGACTAAATTTGGCCCTGTGGGTCACTGTCCTGCTGAGCTGCATTGGGAAAAATGGAAAATGAAAAGGGAGGAGAAATATGCAAGGGTGAGCTGGCATTCTGCTGTGGAATTGGAGCCATCAAAATGACTAAAAATATTTATTCTTAATTTTACTCTTGAAAAATTAAAACCAGGCAGGGAAAATCTAGGCAGGGACAATCTGAACCTTTGTGCATCTTCCTCTTCCCAGTGCTCCCCTTGCAATTTTAGCTCTGGCCCTCTTTTTCCCGCAAGTCATTTTGCAACCTCTGCTCCTTGTTGCGCTGTGTGCCACAACACAAATGACAATCAGGATCATGATGGTGAACAGTCAGGATATTTAAATAGGGTGGGTTTTGGAGTCAGGACCTCAGTCCAGATGCTGATTCCCAATCCAGCTACATTGCCTCAGAAAACTAGTTTTGTTGGATCTCTGGAAAACTTTCCCAAACAAGAGTAATGCTAGAGCACAAGCTTTGTTGTAGTTGACCCAGGCTGTCCCATCTATTACTTCTTTAGTTAATTTGGACCCCCAGGATCAGAGCTGGAGCCCCCATATTCTGTTGTTTTTTGGGGCTGTGACTGGATCCTAATAGAGGTGTGAGCTGAAACTCTCCCCAGAAGGCAAAACTCTTGTAAAGATTTCCGTAATTCATTTCTTCCTGAGATACCTCATCTTATTTTTTCACATTTTTTTGAGAAAATAACATGTCTTAAGTGCATCAAAAAATAACACAGCAGAATGAGCAGCTGAGGGTGAGGTACAAGGCAGGAAGACAAAGAACTTGGGTCAAGGAGGATGGGGAGAGTCTAGCTGCTTACAGGATTGTCTACACCCTTGGCTACCATGACTTGGCTTAGGTTCCCTGTCCTCTGATGAGCAGGTCTGATCTTTACAGAACTTTGCCCACATAGCTTTGGAGAGCTACAGGGCAATGGGAGAAAGAAAGCATGTGTGTTTTGGTGGTTTTGCCCTGTTTTCTGGAGGGTGTGTGAGGAGGAACTGACAAGAGCTGGTAGCAGAACAGAAGGCGCGTGGGAGTCCTGCCACCAGCTCTGCAGAGCTGAACAGCTGCACAGCTGCCATGCCAAAAATGGAAGCCGAGGCACACAGCCAAACTGGCTTTGCACAGGGGGAGCCAACCAGGTGCTCGGGGCCCAGATCCTGCTCTCTGTTTTCAGCAGGTAAAGTTAAGGGTTAGCTAGTTGTAGAAGGACAGCTCCACACCCTGGTGGCAATGCAGGCAGCAGAGCTTGATTCCTTGGGTCAGCGTGGTGCAGCAGAAGAGGAAGAGGCACTGGAGCATCTGAGGGCACAAAAAAAGAAAGACTGGCTGAAGTTTGGCAAAAAAGACGTTCATCCTCATTGCCTGCTTTCTGTTTCCTTCTCAGAGCTGCATTCACCATTCTGCCCTGTCCCCAGCTTCCTGTGGTCTCCCTGATCTCCCCTCAGCATGCCACAGGCTTGTGCTCCATTGCTGAATCTGTGCTAGCGAAGGCAGACAAGCAGCTGCATGCAGGAGTGAGGGGCTGGAACAGGAATGGCTGCACTCAGTGGAGTGTCACCCCGTGCTGTGGAGACGTCCCTTGCTGGGGGGCTGTGGGCAGCAGAGGCACCACTGGGCTGCGTTTTGCCGTGGGCTGGTGAGCTCCAGAACAGGTGCCATACAGCTGTCTATATCCCCCCTTCGGCTCTTCCCCGAGTGCCTTTGCACCCCCTTGCCATTCTCTGCTCCTCTGTGCCTGATATCCTGTGGTGGGGCCCAGCAGAGATGAAAGGACTGCTCAGAGTAGATGGGACCCAGGGAAAGAGCATTTGCAAGTGTAGAAACCCCTAAGATGTAGTTTTTGAACTGAGGAACTCACACTGTGCTTCCCACTCCGGCATTGCTCCAACATAGAGCATTTTTCCCGTTTTAATCATATACCGTGAAATCTGTAGGCACACTAGGACCACATTCACAATTAGAGACAGAGAAGCTGGGTAACAGCTGCAGCAGTCAGGGAGGCAACAGCTTGCATATATTGAAACATACAGAAACACTCTTTCCAAAAAACTGGACTATATCTAACTATTTGCTTAGGGGGAGAACCTCAATGCCCAAAGGCAGCCTGTGCTGTTCCCATGCCAGCTTCTAGCTCCATCTGGGCATCTCTACAGCCTCAGGAGCCAGCAACTGCTGAGCACACTGCAGCACTGAAAGCTGCTCCCTCGCGGGCTCCTGCACGCGTCCTGCTAACGCGCACGCTGTCGGCCGAGGACGAGGAGGAGGAGGAGGACGCTGGAGCAAAGCCGAGCTGAGAGGTAGGTAATGCTCAAAGGCATGGGAGTTTGCTTTACCTACCAAGCACTGAGGAAAATTTTCCCAAACTCTGGCACTTTTCTGCAAGGGGGCTGACCAGTGGTGGTGTTTTATCTTTAGGACAGCCTGTTGTTTTCTTTCTAATCCTCCGCTGTTGTTTCTTGGACTCCACGAAGCCCAATTGCTGCTTCTGCAGCTGCCTTTGCACTGTCTTGGAAGAGGCTATGTTGAAAGCTGATCACTCCCTCTTCCCTGGCTGATCCCTGTAATTTTGCACCCACGGCATCTGGATGACCTGTGCACCTGGTGCACAGCTCTGCAGTGCTTCTCACCTTTGGTAATCCAGTCCTTGTAGTGCCTGCACCGGAGATGAGAGAGGATGTGAAACACAAGCATGTTGGGGATGTTTTCAGCTCAGGTGCTGTGTGTTCACACTTTGGTGATGGCCAAAAGGCTGATCCTTTCTGTCCTGTGTAGTTCTCTGAAAACACTTCAAATGAGGTGTAAGACCTGTGTGTCCCTCAGTGCCAGCAGAGTTGGCAGCTTTTCCTGGCAGCAGGATTTTCTCTCTGCATGCAGCAATTCCCTGTCCTCTGCTCTCACACCACAGGTAAGCCTCCTCCTGCAGAGCAATGTGCACTCAGTGGCCACAGAGGAGCCAGCATGGGATGTCAGGGCAGCAGTAGAAAGCAGCTGCCTCTTTCCCACAGCCTGTGGCTCAGCCCTGCACAGCACAGTGAGCCAGTCACTTTGATGATGCTGCTGAAAACTTTCTGTTTCCTGGAAGATTGGATGCCCTTGCTTTTTGGATAAGATTGATTTTCAGCCGGAGCAGGCAGACCTCCCTACCTCCCTGCTGTGCCCCTTGGAATGCTTCAGGACAGCACAGCCATGCTGAAGCTGGAGCTGTGCTAACTGGAGTTATGGCTGTTTTGTTAGATCAACCTCTCCAAATCCCAAATCCTTTCCAGGTTCCTCCATTATTTTTGTATTGGTTGTGTGAATTCTTTTCCTGAAGAGTTTCTTGGAGGCCCACTGAGCACCCTTGGGATCAGCAGGATGGAGGGTGCTGAATGCTACTTCTGATAGGGTTGTGTAACACCTGAAGGCTGTTTGTGTGATCTTGTTAGCTGCCAGCACCTTATGACAGACCATAACCTAGGATTCTAGACATAAGATTAACTAAAAACCAGCTCTGTACTAAAAGCAAGACTGGATGTCAGACTTGCAGATATTCCCAGGGCTGAGTTTTTAACATCCTCAGTGATTTAATGATGCTATTTTGTGACAGATTTCTAGAGAGTTTGGAGACCAATGTGTAATTTTCCTGTGCAGTCACTTCCTTCTGTGCAAAGAGGTGTGTTTTATACCTACTTTAACAGCAAGAGCATAAATGAAATCATGATGGGAGCACACTCATACTCTTGAATAGCATGCCTTACTGGGAAATACATTAAGTGTTAACCTCCCTTGGTTTATGTGGTCAGCTGCTGTTTGATATCTTATCACAACAGCTATTCACATTTTAAGAGCAAAGAAAACCTCAAAATGTTGTGTATCCTTTTTTTTTTATATAATGTGATTTCACTTTGTTGCCTTGGACTGTGGATCTGTTTTATTATGTTGTAGAGAAGAACTTCTGTTTTAAACTTGCTTTTAATTTTCCAAGCTGAAATGAGCCATAGCAGGAACAAATGAGGGTTGGTTTATTCCATCTTCGGACCCATTTTGCTGATAAAAATCCTAAATAGTCAAAAAGACAAGCTCACTTTATCTCAGCTTATCTGTCATTGACTAAGAGAGGTGCAAAGGTTTCCCAGTGCTGACTGCCTCCGACTACACGCTGGGAGCTTCCTTAAGGAAAGCTGATACTGAGAAGAGTTTTCCAAGTTTGGAATCACTCACTTTACACATATTTGATAGAACAAAGGTAAAGCAAACGGACAACATTTTGGATTAAGGAAACATAAACATCCAAACCACTATTTTTTTTGTTTTGAACATTATTTGAGATTAATTCAAAAGCTTTCTTTTTCTTCAAAGAGAGTCTAAAGCAGTGTGACTCAGCTCTTGACTTTGGGATTTCTCAGATGTCCTCTGCTCTGTCCAAGAAATATGGACATATTACCATTTTTTTTTGTCTTTGCGTTAGGTCTGGTCTTGAGTTAGTTCCTGCTCAGAAAGACCCTAAAAAGGTTGATGAAACTTTTGACCTTTTTCTCTCCTGCCTACCAACTTACAAGGTAAGAAGTCTTGAATTATTGGTCCTTGGAATTATTTGAGCTTATCAGAAAAGAGTCAGCAAAAGAAAATTTGTGTATTGTAAAAGGAAATCGAGGTTTTAACTATGCAGTGGAAAAGTTCATCTTCTTTAACCCACTCATTTGAAACCCACACAAAAAAAAAATAAAGCTGCAGGTTGATATCAAAGAGGAAACCTGACCCACACATCTGCATACCGGAAAGTGACTCGTCCTTCTCTTATTCAACCCAGCTTGTTGCTGGATTTGTTATTTTTTGAACATTTTAGGCCTTATCTCTTATCTTCATTGAGCTGTGCATGTCCATCTCCAGCCCGCAGCAGAGGAGGATGGTGTAGGTGGTGGGAATCTGTTTTACCCTGTCTAGCTTAAGGGACCTTCCTCACTGCTGTGGTGAGGAGATGGTAAGAAGGTGAATGCAAAAAGCAAACTCCCTTCTGTCGGTGCATGGTCAGCCAAAGACACATTTGCAGCCCAAGCTGCTGCTGGCAAACCTTGGCACGCCTCCCTGTGAGCACCAGGGGCTTAATTATTTTTTTGTTCTCTTGAGCAGCACGGCACAAGATCGGGGAGAGTTTAACCATGGTGAGCATTGATCCCTACAGGTTTTGTACCTGCACTGCTGCCTTCAGCTTAAGACTAGTCAGGGGTACCTGGTGAACAGCAGAACAGTCTGCCCTGCTCGCTCATGGTGTGTCTGGACAGAGTGCAAGGGCCTTCCCTCTCCCCCAGCACACTCTGGCTCACGAATCCAGCACAGCAGCTGTGCTTGTTTGGCTTGTTTGCAGTGGCATGGATGGTGGATGTGCCTGCTGTGGACAGCATGGTGGGTCTTTGGTGTGGAAAATGAGTTCCAAAATGAGAGCCTGGTGCCACACCCTGCTAGAGACCTTTGCCCCTGGATGTCTTGACCAGAAAGGTTTGAAATTCTGATATCGGTGAAAAGCCCCACAGGTTGAACATAGCACAAAAGTGTGTGTCTGCATTCTGCATTGTCAAACTCTTTTAGCCTTATGTTTATCATTGTGAGCTTGACCCTTATGCTTCCAGCTTTTGCCAAAGACATTCCGATGCCCTCATTGCCCGGCCCTTTGACTCATCACCTCTCGTAGAGAGGGCTGAGCGAACCTTGAGGTTTTCAGCACTTGGTATCTTGCACATTTCCTGCAAGAGGTGGCAGAAAAATGTGTTTCCTGAGATGAAGTAAGCGAAAAAGAATAGCTATGAAAATCAGACCAAAAGAACCTAAAAAACTACGAAAAATAGTAAAGCTGTTCATCAGCTTCCTGTTTACCAGCGACTCAGATAAAGATTTATGAGTGGCGTTGCCAAGCTCTCCTCACACCTCTGCTCATACTGCAGCAGCGTATGAGCTGTGTTACCCCAACATATTGTCTGTGTTACCCCAACAAAGCCTCTTTTCGTGCCCCTGGCAAGGGCAGAGGCCTGAAGGAGACAGGACAATGCCACACAGATGCCTGCTTTGAGATTGTAGCCACCATGGTCAAGATGGGAAATGCCAGGTGCCCAGATTTCAGTGCATGATGGTTTTGTGCTGAGAGCAGCCTGCCAGTGGCAGTGTGCAGGCTTGAATCCAGGGTCCCCGGGTCATCAGCCCAGTTTTAAACTACACAGACTTCCCTGTTTTAAGAGCATGATTTCATGTTTTACCTTTTTCCTTTAAAGATCTGATAATCATCAGGAGTTTCCTCCAGAGGAGGCTCCTGCAGCACAAATGGAGACAGACTTCAGCCCTGGCACCCACATGGGGAGCTTCCCACCCTGAGGCCTCCTAGTTCCTCACAGCCACTGGGCTGGCATGGACTGAGGCCAGTTGAGAGGCAGAAGTGGTGCAGCCACTTGTGCTTTTCAGTGGTCTCTGACAGGCACTGCCTGGCTCAGTGCTGGGATCAGAGCTGTGCCTGGGCTGGGCTGGGCAGGGTGGGGCAGCAGCAACTGGGTGCTACTGGCACAGGGCCACCCAGCAGTGGTGGTGGTGGCCAGTGGCCACCTTTGCTCTGAGCCAGTGTGGCCAGTGCCAAGGTGTGGTGATGAGCTCTGGGCAGCCAGCCAGCACAGGTACCCTTGATAATCTGGTGGGGAGTCATCACCTTATGCCAGAGAAGGAATTATGTGCCAGTCAGTGAAATTACAGTTGCTGGAAAGCACTAGAAGGAATAAGCAGGTTGAAGGAAAATAAAAAGAGTAGGGGCTGATACAAATTTGCCAAGAGGCAGCTATGTCAAATCAGCCTCAGTTACAGGCTCATGCCGCCTGGCAAAGCGGTGGCATCCCATACCTCAGAGCTAGTAAACCTTCTGAGCACCCCACACAGCCTTTATGTGGGCACACAAGCGCTCAGACAAACTCCTGAGTGGTTGCCACTGGACAGGAGAGCTGCCCAGAAGGATCCTGCATCCAGGACTGCACCCTGCCCTTGCACAAACCAGCATTTGCTGCACTTTGCTGCTCTGGGTGAAGCTCTGGTGCATGATTTTGCTACTTTTACAGGTGCCATCATATTGGGAAGGGGTACAAATGTATAAGGGGACAGGATGACTGCTTAAATTGACCTTGACAGATGAAAAAGCCTGGCAGCAATGGACTGAAGTGCGTTAAGGACAAGTGACCACTTCTCCCCATGGGCAGGGTCAGCTGAGGCCACAAACACAGCATGGGAAAGGCAGCACTTCTGGGGAAGGCAGCACTTCTGGGGAAAGCATCTGGGTGCTGAAATCCAGCACGAAAGAAGTGTGAATCACCAGTGCTGTGTGACTGCAAAAGAAAACAGCTACTCCAGACAGGTGACTCTTCCAGGCTGCTTTGCCAGTTTGGGGCACTGCAATGCAAAAATAGACTAAGAAAAATCGGACAATCACCAAAGAAGAACAGCAACTACAATTAACAATTTAGAAAGCATGACTTCAGAGGAAAAAACATGAATTGTGAGCTGCTAAGATTGAAGGAAAACATTGTCTTATAATATTTTAAAACAGCTAGAAGTAACTGTTCCTCCCTGTCTAAGGTAAATAACTGTCTCAAATTATACCAGGAGAGTTCTGGATGAAGACAAATCTTCCAGGAGTGAACCTGGAGAAGCACTAGGATGGTTCAGGAGGAGAAGCTGGGGGAAATCAGGGGCTGTAGCAGTGGGTGGAACAACTGCATAGCAAGAGTAAGAGTGGGACACTGCCCCTGCCTTCAAGACAGGGGACAGACTCCATGATCGCCCAGTGTCCCGGGCAGCCCTGTCTTCTGTGATTTCTCTGCTCTAATTGATCCTTGCTTGCAGCCTTCTCTGCCCTCCACCCTCAGCCAAAGCACTGTCAGATGCAAATCTGAGAGGTGCCTGTGCACTGGTGAACCAAAGGTTTGGGAGAGCAAAGGTTTAAAAGCCTAAGTGCTCCAGGGTGAGAAAAAAAAGTGTCAAGTAAGGAACAAATGGAGAAGATTTTTGTTCTCAAAGACTCCATATGCAAGAGATGTATTTGTTTACTCCTTTGTGTCCCACAGTTACCCTGTAGGAACGCTTGGGTGAGAAAATTCCACTCCCTGCTGACACTACTGTGAATGAGTTACTGTGCTGGGCGTTTTGCAATGCACTGATTTCTGCTTGGGTGAAACCAAACGATTGTGCAAGGCTGCAGCTGTCAGAGCCATAATCCGTGTGGCTTCGGTGCCAGCAGCGAAAAGCAGAGCGTGGAGCAGAGCGAGCTGGTCCAGGCCACACCAAACACCCCCAGCTGCTTCTCCTACACCAACTCAGCAACAGTTTTTGGAGCATTCTCTGGCTCACAGCCTTTTTTATTGCACTGAGCATCTGCTGCAGAGCAGAAAGCCAGAACAATGCCCAACAGGTTTTTCCAGTGCACATTTGTACATGTCTGCATACACAAGCACTTTGTTACAGTAATACAACCCCACATTTTAGTGGAGGGTGTCAATTTTTTTGCTGATCATCTGAAAAGAAAAATAAACATTTCTGCTTGCTATCAGCAGAACAGGCACATCTTAGTTCTACTGGAAAGTTTTTGAAGCTTTGAAGTCTGCTTGATTTTGAGGAAGAAGGGTTAGAAGAAGAGGATATTTATAAAACAAAATGCTGTATTTGAAAATGACACGCCTGAAAATGAAAAGTGGCAGTGTTCTGTCTGGGACTTCTCAGAATAAAGTATTGCAATTGTTGTTTTTATTTCTTCTTGATTTGGAGGGGGAAAATCCTTCCCCCAAACAACTTGGCACTTTCAGAGATACTTTAGTCAACAAAATTATACTTTTTTATGTCAAAAACCCCCATCACTCAGAATCTTATCTGGTCACAAAGTCTCACCCCCTCTTTGTACATGGGCATACAAGTGTGTTATTCTCATCAAGAAAAGGAAATGAACCATGCTGCCGCATGACAGATTTTTACCTCTACACTGGCAGTGGTCTGATGAAACGAATTTTCTTTAAGACAATGTGGTCCTGATAAGATGGTGTGTTGATAGCTGATGCTGGCAGACCCAAACATTCTGAAAATAACTAAAGCAGGCAAGGATTCCTCAAAAGATAGCTCCTGCGTGGCATTTTCTCTTGTACCTCGCAGGTGACTGCCAGCCTGGACATCCATGGCCCAGTGCCTCTTGCCCGTCCCAGCTGCCCTAAGGAAGATGGGTGCAAGGCATTCTCTGAGGGTGCTGCAGTTGGGGAAGGGCAGTTGCTAGTCCATACAGGCAGCAGAGACACTTAGGAGAGGTTTATTGGGACAGAGAGATGGCCAGGAGGAGGAATCTAGGGTGGGACAGTGATCAAAACACTACTTTCCAAGCTGCTCCCATGTTGCAGAAGACATGCTCACCCTGACCCCCCACTGCTACCTTCTCCTGCAAAACTGAGCTGTCCTCATTGTTCTTCTCACCAGCAGTGATGACTGCTGGTATTTTGCAAGGCATTTTAGCTGAACAACCCAGCATCTCTGAACATCTCATAACCCCTATTGCAGTTAATCCTGTTTGTTTTCTTCCACTGAACTAAGTCATCTCTTCCCTCTTCCAATATGACACAGTAAGCCCTCAGATGTAAAGTGAGAGCAGATCTGAAAGAGAAAGGCCTCCTTTTGACTAAGAAAGTTCTTTTATTTTGCTGTTGAGTGAATAAAGAGGAAAGTGATCTTCTTGGATAACAACACGTGACTTGGCTGGTTACCACAGCTCTGAGATAGGTGGAAGCTGAGCATCGCATTGAGGTAAACATGTCCTCCACTTTCTAGATGGGTGGTATGATAGCAAGCAAATCCAGGAAATACTTAGCCTTTCCTTGGAAAATACCCAACAAGGAGACTCTCTCACTTTGCTTTTTTGCCATATTTTCCTAATAATTTTCCCAACACCAGAGCCTGTGCCGTGGTGTCAGAAAGGTGCCTCCCATCCGCCTTAGCGGACAAGAGCGGTACCAGGGCTTGTGGCTGGCACTCCTGAGGCCAAAGCAAGCTCTTGGTGGTGGTGTCTTCTGTGGCACCAACAGTTTCCTTTCTGTGTTAAAACTCAATTCATGTCATCTGTAGGAAGAAAGAGAAGTTCCTACAAGAGCAGGCATAGGGGCTTTGCAGCAGCTCAGCTGCCCATCACCCTCAGGCGGAGGAACTGCAGGGATTGGCACAGGATAAGGAAACCCTCTGGGACTCTGATGTCAGAGGCTGAGCTGGTGTGCACAAGGTGTCTCCACTGCCAGTGAACATTTCTGGCTGTAGGAGCTGGAGATGTGGCCATGCTCACAGCAAGATTCCTTTTGGTTGCAGCATTTGTCACAGTCTTTCCATGTAACTTAGGGCTTCAGTGAAGCATCACTTCCCTGACCTTGGGGCTCTGAGTAGTTTGGAAGAGTGGAAATCTGCATTGCTCTGATGTGCTGATCACTTTTGGTCTGACAGTGTCTTCAGCTATATGAAGGGTAGCATGAGAGTTTTTTCCACACTGAAGCAATTTTTCTGACAGAGGATAAAACATCAGAAACTGCAGCTTTGAGTGCAAATAAAGGAACGGTTGTGGTGACAGAAAAAGGGAAGCGTGAGAAGTCTGGTGCACAGACACTGGAGGCTCCCCAGCCCTGCTATTTGTCTGGGGCTGTGGTGGCTGGCTGCAGGCTGGCCCTGGCAGCCACTGCCAAAACATGAGCAGAAAAACCAGAAAGCTCCTCATACAGCAATATTTTTGCTACGTTTTTAGACTTGAATGGGGTCTGCCTGCACCAGCCTTTCACAAAGTGGTGATGCCATACGGCTCTTCCCTCCTATAGCTCACAGTACTGAGTGGGTGCATGGACCCAAAATGGCCCTAGGCTGGAGCACCAGAGATATCCACAGCCAGTTGTCCCTGCTTTTCTGTAAGGTATTTCCTTCTCACAGGAAATCCCACAGGAGTATGGAGAGTATTGCTAGCCTTGGTATTAGGGACCAGCTAAAATTGAGCTGGGGGGACACTGCAGGTGTCAGGGCCCCTGGAGAAGGAAGCTCTGGACTAGATTTTGGATGGGTCCTTAACAAAGAGATTTGAGAACTTCTTGCTCCTCAGCTCCCACCCAGCACCTTGGGAACATCCTGAGGTCCTGGGAGGGATTGCCTGGTGCCTGCTGTCCTATCCCTGGCTCCGAGAGCCCCTGGGTCATGCACCTCCTTCAGACATTTAACCAAGGATCATTTTACACCAGCTAACTGTCTCTCCTCGCACAGCAAGCCTGCTCCACAGCCCTAGTGCCCCAGCAGCAAACTCACTTGACCCCACAGGGGCGTACTCTGTTCTCTTTCAAGGTGTAATCCTCTTTTCCCCTGGCCATGCCTTCACTGGGTTGTCTGTATGTAGCAAACATATCCTTTCCATGATCTTGCTTTAGCACACTGAGCCCTTACACTGCTCATCCTGCCATCTTGCAGCTTCTCTGCACTTCTTTCTGCTAGAGTTTAACACTTTTGAGTGCAGGTGACGTTTAACTTCTGTGCTCCTATCTTACCACTCTTGCTGGTTTACCACATTTTCTTTGTTATCCTCCCCTAGGCGAAATACAAGGGGTTATGTGTTGGCTTGAGAGAAAGTTCAGGTCTGACTGTGTAGCCCCTGTGCAACTCAGGGCTTGGTGTTTGCTACTCACAGACTGAAAAAGTGTTGGGAAGGATGCAAGTCATAACAGCCTGGCACATAGCTGATATGAAGGAAATTGGAAAAGTGTACCTTTCCTCCTCCCTCCACCAGATATCTTCCTCTGAGCTTTCAAGGGAAGTTCAGCACACCTGCATCTTGCACATCTGTGAACACGCTGGTGGTTATTGATGTCTACTGCCCCTCAGCCCAGCAGGGCTCTGTCTGCCCATGCCCCTCTTATGTTACCTGTAGGAGAGCCAGAAGGGCTCAGCATGGGGAGAAGAATAAAATCTGTCAGTGGGTTTTCCCTGTCCCCCGACACAGGCATCTCCTATTAGTTTTCATCATTGTAACTGTCTCCATGTCAGCCAACATCATAATTATTGTCTCTTCACTTCTCAAGCCCACCCCTGTGGGTTTTACCTCCCACCCACTCTCGCACCTACCAGTCAGAAGAAACACCTTTCCTAAACTCATCTCTACTCTATTCCTTTCACTGCTTTTGACAAATCACATCCTCTTCTTCTTTCATGAATTCCCTTTCTCTGCTGAGAGAAGCTCAGGTTCTGGCTGTGTGTCAGGAACACCAGCCACCATAGAAGCCATTGCAGGCACATAAATCTTCCTGAAAGCCAGGTAGGGCCGGGGACTCACACCTGTATGTCACTTCCCAAATCACTGCAGAGCTACTCTTGGAAGTGTTACATCTGACTCCATAATTACACTGTTTTCTCCAAAATCCCAGCATCACCACCATTTTTTCCTTGCTCTCCTTATTACCAAGCTGTTATCCATGCGCCTTGGTCTGCCCAAAGTACAGCACCTCCAACCATATCAGTCAGCAGACCTGCTCACTTCTCTTTTAGCTTTTGTTCTCTTGAATTCAAGCTCTTTTTCTCACCTTTTAGGTCATCTGCAACTTCTTGCTTGCTCCAATTTTCTCCAACTCACAGAGCATTTCCTGCTGCCTCTCCCACGTTCATTCCTCCCTTTGCTTGACTGTACAGAATTGTGGCTGGTAAAAGTACACAGCTAGGAGATTTCCCAATTAAAAATATGCATTTTGAATGAACTGAAATCTTTTTGCAAGATCATAATTTGTGCAGCAGGAAATAACTCAAGAAAAAATACAAGATTTTTTCAATTTCAGAATACGTATTAATGTTTTAAAATGCAGAAATGTTTTATTCTTTTATTGGTTTAATGTCAAACTATTGTTTTATTTTTTTGTATGTGTTAATAACTTATCAAACAAATTACTGCAAAAAAAATATGATGGAAGAGGAGGCATCTTTAATTTATTAATGTTTTGTTCCTATGAATTAATGAAAGCTGACCTTATTGATTTCTAAACAAATATAAATAAACCTAAATAGAATAAAGCTACATCATGTCATACTGTGTATCTGTAACATCAGGACGTACTATTGACATATTATTAATCATATAATTAGTATCTAGAGAGTACAATAAAATAAAGCCCTGTTGTAAAAAATTTCAAAAATTAGTTCTGAAAAAATATAAACAGAATAAGAGGAGCTGGTATCTCTTGTGTAACAAGACCAACTGGTACTTGGAGGCAGGTGATGCCCTGGTCACTGTTAGTATTTTGAATACCTCACGGGACAGGTTTTTCTGACTATGCTACCGACTAGTGCCAGATCCTTCATTACATTACTACTTTTTTCCTCCAGCCTGTTTTCTCACTTTTCCTTTCTTCCTGAAGTATTTAGCTTTACTTCTCTTTGAGACTGTTCCACTACTCACTCATGCAACAACAATCAGAAATCTGTAAAAGTACTTCGGGCTGGAACTGCTACCAAAGAACCTGTGAATAACTTCAGTAAAAATTGTGTTTTGGATCTGCCACATACTGGTTTGGGACCTCTTGAGTGAACCTCTGGTATTCCCTGTGCTCTTAAAAGTCAGGAAAATTGTGCCTGTTGAGATCTATGGATAAAAAACGTATCATTTGTCTGACTTATGAAGCACCACAATTTACAATTTTAGTGTTCCACTAAAGCATAAGAAATTTAAAGCAATTGAATAAAATAAAAAATTTCAAGCCCATCTTTATTTCAATATTCTGTCCTTTTCCATCCTCAAGTCACTAAAATAAACTTGAAAAAAACCCAAAGTAGCAAAGAAACTGAAATATCTGCACTTAATAAGAACTGATTTAAAAATTATGGCAAAGCGGTATCAGTAGCTGTGAGTTCTTATTTTGCTCAAAGTGCTAATGAGTTTTTAGTGGGGAGGGATATAAAAAAACTGCAGTATACAAGTTGTTACTAGCTGAAGAAAATAAAAAAACTAAAATAATGCGACCTGAAGATTATGTATCAGCTTCTGTAAAAAGCTGCAAGTTTATGATGGAGACATCTGAACTTTTAAATATTTCACTTAACTCAGGAGGGGCTGTGAAAAAGGGGGGGTTTAACAAACACGTTAAAAGGAGTGCTACCCATTACCGTGTTAAAGAAGAGATGCATTTGATTTTTGTTTCACAGAAGGTGCCTGGTAGCCCTCTCACTCTTTTCCTGTTTACCACAGATACAAAATCTTCTATCTGGCTCCAAGTCTATATCTGGCAGCTGCCCATTCGACAGCCACATATCACCAAATCTCGGCCATCTGCACAAGTGCAGTGAAGGTGGAGTAAACCTCCTGGAAACCCTGAGCCCGAGCAGCAGGGCACGAGGAGAAGGGGGCCAGGGCCATCTGAGAGAGTAGAGGCTTCCTGCTGTCAAAGGTAAAGTCCATGAATCTTCAATGTGCTCTTACTGGGCTGACTGTGGCAACCAGGGGACCTGCAGCAGCCACCTCTCCCTTGATACCTCCCATAAAACTGCTTTTTCAGTTTGGCTGTTCTGCTGAGTGATGTGGAGAGGGGGAAAAATGGAAAATGCTGTGGCCTGGCTGGGAACTGTTGGAGGCAATAATGGTGTAAGGATGGTCTGAAATATAGCATCTCCAGTCTCTGTTCAGCTCAGGAAAAACACTTGAATTTTGCTGGAAGTAGATGCTTTATACCGATAAATCAAGATTTATGTATGTCCACATATCTATCTACATATTTATAGATCTATATATCTCTAACATTCTGCAGTATTATTTTTTGAATATTTTTTAGTTTTGGTAGTTGAATCTATGAACTGCTTCTAAGAGGTCCTTGACAGACAATCAAGAAATGAGAGCCAGTGCTGCATCACTTAGTCGCAGTGTATCAGTTTCACACATCAAAAGCATTAGCAGGAAATATTTTCTACCTTTGTTGCTGCAAGAAGAGCCATTACCTAGTGACTCACCAACTCAATATTTGAAGATTTATGCCTTATACAAAGTTAAAATTAATAAAGCAGATAACCTAGCTACAGCTAAGAGCTCAATATAGTAGAGAATCACACAGTCTATGTGAGTTGCAGCAGGGCTTTTCTCTCATTATTTGTTATTTCTGAACAAGGAATTCTGTGGGGTTGAATGCTGTATTTGTAATAGTTTTCTCTGCATTGTGCACACCAAGTGAAACAGTTCTGGTGCCCCAAGGACAGCTGAGGCAGGTCGGTGAGGCATGAGCAGCATCCATACCTGGAGCAGAGAATGGACACTGGCACTCCTCTGGGCTGCATGTACAGCTTGTTCTGTTCTCCCCACAGGTGGCAAAGCCAGGCAAGAAGGAGTGAACTGTGATTCCTTCCTATCAATACAAAAAGTTTTCACTGTTCTCTCTCTTTTTTTGTATCTCCAGGCAGTAATCTTTAATTCAGGCGAATACATCATCTACTTCTACAGAATTAATCACTTCCATTAATGTCATTGTTTCATCTTAACAGCAATGATTATTACAAATTATTCTTCCTTCCTGGAAACTCAGTGTCTCTGAAGCTCTTTCAAGATACAGTCAACCTGTAAGCAGGTGCAACACAGGTGCAGCACAGGCTAAACTTTCAAATGTCTTAGCAGTGAAAAACCAAACTCTTCTGAAATAATCATCATTTCTTAAAATGTGAACACTCAAGTCTGGAAACCCCATCTACTTTTATAGGGGTCATGAACTGACATCTGAAAAAATAAAAAAGCTGGCTAAAGCACTGACTCACTCTTGGAGAGCATGTCAGATTATTTTACTATCTTGAGGCTGCCTTCACTGTAATTCTTTGAAAATGAGAGAGAGGAACCACTCCCGCTAATGTTTTGGTTTTCTCTACACTAGAAAACTGAAGTTGGACAGAACAGGCAGGAGGACTAAGCTGCCATGTTGTGGCAAAAGGCACCCCCAAGCTGCTCACCAGCTGCCCTGGAGCTTGGTGGCAGCTCAGATCTCGGCACTGCAAGTGTTGCTGCGCAGCCCTGTGAACACCCTATTGCTGCAGAGTTTTTTTGTATGCAATCCTGGACTCATCCATGGAAAGAAAGCTTGCATGTCTCTGCATTCTGTGTCAGTACCTGGCCCTGATCAGATCTGCTCAAAGTGAGGTTATGCTGCTTGGTGGTATCTTCATCAGGAAAAACACTTTTATGAGGGTCTTTATTTTACAGGCAAAAAGCTTCCTCACCCCAGGGAGCACAAGAAAATTGAGAGCCTTAGATCAGATGCAGGATTTGTATTTTTTTTATTATTATGACTGTTCAGAGACCTGAATTTTTCCCCGTCATTGTAATGATGAGGGGGGCTAGTCTACTGGCATTAAAGCAGTTTCAGGGAAACAGGGACCATCCCAGTGCTCACACTTACATGTGTATAGGAACAACCAGCAGGCTGCAGGGCAGCCCTTTGGGTGGTACAGCTGCTCTCATCCAGCCGATGAGACCAAGACTGCATTTTGTAGTCCCCCTCTGCCTGGAGGCTGACCCACCCACAGGCTCAACACAGCACACACAGAAGCAGAAGACACTGTGGGAGTGCTGTGCCAGGAGAGCCAGACATTTTTAACCCTTTGTCTTTCCTGCACAGGTGTCTGAGATGAATCCCACCAGCCAATTCCTTGGCACAACAGAATATGACTATGGATACGATGAAAACACTGCTCCATGTGATGAAGGAAACAACTCTCGCAGGTTTAAATCCCTCTTTCTGCCAGTTCTTTACTGCCTTGTGTTTGTCTTCTGCCTCCTGGGAAACTCCTTGGTCCTCTGGGTTCTCCTGACCAGGAAAAGGCTGACAACAATGACTGACATCTGCCTGCTGAACCTTGCAGCCTCTGATCTCCTCTTTGTTTTGCCCCTCCCTTTCCAAGCCCACTACGCTTCAGACCAGTGGGTTTTTGGCAATGCCATGTGTAAGATAATGGCTGGCATTTACTACACGGGTTTTTATAGCAGCATTTTCTTTATAACCCTCATGAGCGTGGACAGGTACATAGCAATTGTCCACGCTGTCTATGCCATGAGGATACGGACAGCCACTTGTGGCATAATTATCAGCATGATCCTGTGGCTGGTGGCTGGCTTGGCTTCTGTACCCAACATCATGTTCAGCCAGGAGCTGGAGATAGAGCAGGCTTTGCAATGTGTCCCCACATACCCCCCAGGTGACAATACCTGGAAGGTTGCTTCTCAGTTTGCAGCCAATATCTTGGGCCTCTTGATTCCCTTTAGCATCCTCGTTTGCTGCTACACTCAGATACTAAAAAACCTGCAAAAATGCAAAAACCGGAACAAGGTCAAGGCGATCAAGATGATCTTCATCATCGTCATCGTTTTCTTCCTTTTCTGGACTCCTTTCAACATCGCGCTGTTCCTCGATTCTCTGCAGAGCCTGCACATCATCAATGACTGCAAGGCGAGCTCCCAGATAGCGCTGGCCCTGCAGCTGACAGAAACCATCTCCTTCATCCACTGCTGCCTGAACCCCGTCATCTACGCCTTCGCTGGCGTGACATTCAAGGCTCACCTTAAAGGACTCCTTCGGTCCTGCGGTCGTGTCCTCTCCAGCCCTGCCGGAGGTGCCGGGGCTGGACAGTCGTTTTCGGCACCCACCCAGCTCTCTGGCTGGTCTGACAGCGCAGGGGTCCTGTGAGCACACCTGAGCCACCTTCTGATGGTGTGAGGGGCTGGCCAAAGGTCTGCTGTGGTCCTGGGGGTTGTACCATGTGTGCAGCATCCCCTGGGAGATGCAGTATGCCTGTGCCTCCTGTTGGGATAGCTGCGAACTGCCACGGAAGAACTTGTGATGTTGATTTCCCAAGAGAACAGGTGCATTTGTGAAATGGTAACCATACATTGCCACAGAATAATTTTTAATTAAGTTTTAGAGCTCCTTTAATACACTTCTGCAAGCAGGCTGCTTCCTCTAGTATCTATTTTCTTCTCTGACAAAAGCGTCGCTTCTGCCTCTTCCTTCCCGAGTATGTTCTGCCTTGTGGAAGCTAGGATTCCCAGGAATCCCTACATCCCTGGGACAAGTGTGTGACACCCCTCTGGAAATTGGGGAAGTGGACAGGCATGGGATTGCTTCATATTGCAAAGAGGGAATCACTTTTCACACTTGTCACAATTTCCCCTTTGCCTCAGCTCCCAGATGAAAAACCCCCTCAGCTCAGCTCAGCACCCTGTTTGTTGTGGGATGGTCCCAGGGGCCACAGCCCTGGAATTCCTGAAACTGCTGCCACTGAGAGCAGCCCTTGGTAGTGATGCCTCCAAAAATAACAAAGAAATGGCTCCAGGTGTCCCCTATACTGGTCACTTGTGGAGGCTCCTACACTTGAAATTATGCTCAGAGTAGGTGGGAGCTCTTCATCACCTTTGGAGCTGTGGGAGCTCCCACTCCATGCCCCCAGCGCTCGCTGCTAAATGTAACCATCATAAAATTACCTGTAGCAAAGCAGGTTCCATCTCTTTTCCCAAATGTCTTTATTTTCTGCCATTTTAAAAATGCTTTCTTTGAATAAACATTAGCTACACCTTTTTTTGTCTTGGTTCTTGATAGTCATCCTAATGACTCACAAGCCTCTATTAGGATAAGGAAACTTTTGAGTTTGCTTATTTTTCAGTGGGTACCACATAAAATGCATCTGATGGAATTGAGAGACACCCTGAAGCTCTTCAGCAAAATAAGTCTTATCTCCACTTTTCTGTTGAGGAAGCTTTGTTCTCCAAATCCTAGTAAAAATTCACAGGGAAAAAATAACATTTATATTGAGGTAGTATTACTGCAAGAACATTTTTAAAAGTTAATCAAGAGAACACCTGAAATCAGGGAAAACACAGTGTGGATATTGCCAAGTATTTTATTTTTTTAGGTAATAAAAGTTTTAAATATTTTCATAATTCTATCTTTCTTTCTGAAAATATAAGTTCATGTTTTTATCCTTCCTAAAAGTTAAAAAAAAAAAATCTTGATGTCAAAACATTCTGGCTATTAACTATATGGTGTAGAAAATACTTCTTTATTTTATTATGGATAGCCTAAGTAACATTTCTAGGTTTTATTCCCCAAATGATAAGAAATACCCCGCAACTCAATTATTATTTTGTTTTGCTTCTCAGAAAACTTCTATTTAGAAAGAAAACTCTCTGTTTTTGCATTTCTATGGAGTTTTTTTGGACTGCATAGGGACTTTAATGATTGAAAAGAAATGTGGTTCAGCATGTCAGGTCAAGTATCTTTTCCCTGTGGCCAGATTTTGGAGTTTGTATAAAAGTATTTCTGTTTAAAATATTCAGTGACACCATCATTTTACCTGTTGATCTTTCAGATCAGGAAGGGAGAAGGAACAGAACTTATACGTATACATTCTGCTTTAACTGATATTTTGAGAAGAGGAGATAATGGAAATATTGTCTGACCAGCCCCCACCCACTGTCACTTTCCCAATGACCTATGAGCAGATTCTCTACAGGTTACAACACAAGGGTCAAACTCTGGTTTCTTTTTTTTTTTTCTTTTTGTAGAGCTTCTACTGAAATAATGCTCTGTGTGTGTGTGCAGAAGCAGAATTTAGCCCAAATGGTATGTGAAGCCTTAACCAAAGAGTAAAAAATGTGCTTTGCTGGGCTCACTGAAAAGTTCCCCCCCACCCCTCATCTTCCACTGCTGTATTTGAAAGACTGGTATTTAAGAATTCAGGAGTGTAGATCCAAGCCCCACATCCTCTGCCCAAACACAGGCAATGTCTCACAGACCCAGACTGCAGATTTTGAGGATACTTTTTCCTTCAGCAGGCTCCCCCTCTGTATAATGTGGCTGCAAAAAGGAATAATGCACGTAGGTATTTTGCCCTCTTTATTGTAAGAGCTACCAGATCCGAGACACAAATACACCCAGCATCACCCCAAAGCACTTTAACGCAGCAGAGCACCAAGAAACATTTTGCCTCTTCTCTAAACATGAAATTTTATTTTTAATGGTTTGGACTACAAGACTTTATGCTACTCTTATATGTGATGGGAAGAATCCATGGAGACACTAAACAGCACGCAAAAATTTTTGCACTTGTATGCACTGAAAGAGTTCTGGAAAAGAGCACTACATTCCCAGGATAATAATAATGAGTTAGTAGTGCCATTTCTTTAATTATACATTTTTTTAGGCAGAAACTTGTCAGCAACAATCTACTTTTCTCTGCAAGTGTAATAATCTTGGAATAAAGCAGGTAGCAGATGCACTCTTTCCTCAGTTTCAAGGTTTCTGACACACAGTAGAATTAGCAAAAGAAATTTTGCAATCTGCTTATAACCAGATCAGTTAGTTTTCATGTGCTGAGATGCTGTCAGCTGCAAGTACCACTGTGAAAGCACCAAGTAACAGTCAGGCTTAATGTCACCTGGATTTCCTGTGGTGGTGTGTGATACTGTGAGTATATATGCCAAAATATATAGCTCAATCTTGTTCCACTAAATTAGTGGAAAAGTGACCACTGTTTAGAAGAGGATGGAATAAGGGAATGATTGCTGTTTGTAGAACAGATCTTTAATGAGATGTTGCACATCTAAAGCAATAATTGTTTCTCCAGAGACCAAGCTGTATTGAAACCATTGATATCACATTGCCAGTTAAACTACTGAATACCACTTCTCACATTTGGTAACATTTCCCTACCTGGTTCTGAACCGTGTGTTCTGAAGGGCTTGAACTTTCTAGCTATTGATTTTCATCTAACAGGTTTCACAGACTTTTCTGTCTCGTGTTTCTCTGTCCTTTTGTAGCATGATGCCTGCAGCACTGTGACCTTATCCAGGTCTGACCTTACTCTACTCCAAGGGCTCTTGGCCAAATGTGCACATCCTCAAAAACACTTCCCAGACCTTTAAAGTAAGTGACTATAACAATCCTGTGAAAAGCACTGCCAAGGAGCACTGACAATTAGAAAAGCAAAATAATAATGTATTTTTTGGTGCTGTTTGTGATTCCTTCTGGCTTTTCTCCAGCCTATGATTGCCAAGTTCAGAGCTTTCACAGTGTTCCTCAGTTCTACTGACTTACCACGGGACAGCCCAAACTTAAGAAGGTGTGAGACTGAATTTCAGATGTCCTCCATTTGGCCTACCCCCCAACCTAGAATCAGAAGAAATCTGTTACATATTTAAGATCCACCACTGAATTCAGTATGGCAAGATACAGCACTCACTGGGAATTTCCATATTTCCCAGGGCTTGACATCAGAGTTGAAAAGACCTGGGTAAGAAGTATGTATTACCTTCTGCTCTTACTTAAGCTCAGTTTATAAAGAAGGATAGTTAGAATAGCCAAAGTCAACGAGATTGTTAATGCGTGGCCACACACTATAGCTATTTGTAGTCCTTACACAAGAATCTTGGCTACAGAAACACACCTCACACCATCTTCTGCTTCATACCTTGTGTGGATTTTGCTCTTCTTAATTAGAAATACTTTATAACCAAAATAGATTATCCAATGCAAACCCCAAATGCATTAATAAATTAACCCAGAAGTGAGATACAAAACTTTCTGTGGTTTGCAATTTCTGTTGAAATGACCTCATAACACCACTTAGTTCCAAATTGTGCCTAACTTTAACTTTCTTTTAGAACCTGAAAATCTCAGAGGTCTGCTCACCACTCTGGTGGCCCTCACATGACCCCTGTGCCCAACTGCTTGCTCTCTCTCTTTCTCTGCCAGCAGTTCCTTTCCTTCTCTTGGCCTGAAGAAGATGATCAGCTGTCCTCTCTCGTCCATCCCAGTGCACTCCAGTGTCAGCTGGTCAGTCTGTCTCTCCCCCTAGTGAGAGATCCTGTTCTCTTCCTTCACACTGATTCTCAAGCTACCTGACAAACTGCTTTCACTTGTCACAGCATTCTGACACAGCTTCTCCAGCAGGTTGTGGCTCATGTCTGCAGCCTTTGGCTCTTATTTTTTAAAGGGACAAATCCTTTTGAGGGCCAAATTTTTAATCTTCTTCCTCAGGCAGAGAAAATGTCCAGTTACACCTCAGGAGAGACTCACTGATTTCAGATTAAAAACCACAGGCTGGGGGGGCTTAGACTTCTCTGAAAGTCTTTTCAGTGAAACGTGTAGAGGGAGAGAAGTTGGAAGTGTGAGCGGTGAACGTTGTGCAAGCATTTAATGTTTAATGCATTTAACATGTGAACAACTAGGAGGTAAGAAATGGTCCCTGGACAGTGTGGAAAACCAGTAAGAGTGAACTTCTCCAATATCCAATAGTCTTGAAAAGAGAGTGTGACTTGATGAAGTCTTGTAAAATGGACCACCAGTGTACAAGGTTAACTCCCCAAACAAACGTGCCAGTGATAGTTGAGTTTTGAGATATCAGGTGAAATCCAGTGTAATTTAGGTAATGAAAATACTTTTCATTTTTTCTAGGATTCATGTAAGTCTTTGTGTAGTCCTTTATTTCAGCATACTTTAGTACAGCTGAGGCAGAAGTATCAGTTTTCCTTTAAATTCTCTTGCTCACACAGCTTTTTTGTTGAAGTGATTTTTATCGCTTGTGGCTTGCTTCCACCTTAACACTTACACAGTCTTTCCAAGAAGATTGACAAGCTAGTTTTTATGTGCTAACTGTAAAACAACTCCTGCAATGTGATCTGAGAGCTTTACAAATACAGATGGAGTTGGGTTCCTATCACTCTTGCTGAGACTGTTTTGCACAGTGACACAAACAGCCTATCTACAACCATTCAACAGACAGAGCAGGTGTGAAATACCTCCCTTGCGACAAAGCTGTAAGCTAGTTCTTCCATTCTCATTAGGAGACAGCAATTAGTACTGCTTTAAAATAAAACAATAGAAAAAGAGGATGCAGTAAAGTTTAATCTACCACAGTACAGAAAATACCAGTCATCCTCTTTTGCTGAGGATGGAGAAGAATTTGAAGTCTGTAGTACCAGAGACTCTGTGTGTGGTTAGTTTGCTGTGGACTGCGAAAAAAGGTTTGATGACTTATCTGAAGTCATGTGTACTCTTCTGTTTCCTCTATAGAAGTTACAAAGGAAGTGGTGTCTCCACTCATAAATGAAACTTGTCAGAAATTACTAAGATCAGATTCATTATGTGTGTAAGTTGGTGTAGTGTGGCTACCAAGCCGGCTTCAAGCTGCTGGACTCTCCATGGGGAATTTTCTCAGAAATGCAGCAGGGTCTCCCAGGTAGGTGCACAGGAGTGTGAGGCCAGTCTCTGAGAAGACTGAAGACTATTTGGAGCCATTTGTGTCTTTCCCGTTCAGTTTCACTGAGCAGTCCTGCAGACACCTGAGAAGCAAAATCAGGGAAGACTTGCATTTCAGAGATGCCGAGTCCTGTGCCACAAATACTACTGGA
>WAAG01006588.1:57299-70074 GCA_013390105.1 Tichodroma muraria
GGAATCTGCAAGCTTATCACAGGACAGGCACAAGGTTCATCAAGGGAGTTAAACACTTAAAGCTGATTTTATCCTACCCACCCTAAAGTGACTAATTCTAGTACACAAATTAAGCACCTTCCCTTTCTACTTACACTAAGATTTTCATAGATAGCCTCTGCTGTTGTGATCCTCATGTTCCAAGAATCAATGTGAAGATCAAGAGCCAGCAGTTACAACAGATGAGAACCCTGCCCCAGCACAGTACTTTGCTTTGGAGAAAACCAGTTTACAAACCAGGTTCCACAAATTAGTGGATGCTTGCAAAATGGACATAATTGTATTGCTTCATCTCATCAGGAGGCAAATACAGTAATATCTGTGAATATACATATATATGAATATATCTCAGAGATGAGCCCGACAGAACTAGTGACATGATTATGAGGGAAAAGCAGAATTCTACAGTTCAAGAAGTGTCTGGGGAGTGTACATTAAATAGGGCCCGCTCCTGCTCATTGCTCACTTCACTGTAGTGAAGTGCAATAAAGAGAACCCAAAATAACCAGTCCCTCAGCTGGGAGGGTGCCTTCTGCAAACTGAACCAAGCATTGTAAAGGGGTACTGAGCACCACAATGTTTGTACAGAGAGGTTAACATGAAGAGCAGACAGCACTGATATGTCCTTGTGCCATTCTGCTGGGACTAATGCAGAATATCTTAAAAATATATAGGACTTCGAGTTTACTTACATCTCTGTTGTCAAGTCTTACTCCTCCAAGGCTCTGTGAAGTGCCCTAAAGCTGTAAGGAAGTACTGTGACACCTAGCAGCTAATGAGGCAACTTGCATTAAGACACCAATAGAAACAGTTTTATTTTTATGTATCTTCCTACCCCACCTAAAATCCAGTTTTAGAACACCTGCATGGGTATGAGGATGTATGAAAAGAGGAGGACAGGCTCTGCAGCCTTACTTCTGTGCCACGACAGGTAGCACATGCAGTTTTCATGGGCATGACCAGAGTACAGTCTTCACAGTGCCATAACAAATCCGTACCAGCTTCTGGGTGCATCGCCACCTGGACTGGTCTTTAGATCTACCTTAGATCTATTCCTCTTCATCAATGGAAGTAGACAGCATTATCAGGCTTACCTGCTAAAAAAATCACCTAGGCCCCAAATAACAACAAACCAAAAATATTTGACTTGATGTTTTTCCAAAATAAATGGTTTCTTATCACCAAAAGCTCTGAAGACTTTATTCAGGTTATCTGAAACAGTTTTATCAATGCACAGGTTGGCTGTCTACCCTGAACCTGTTGCCTAAGGCTGTTTATATCATTGAAGAGAGCTCCCTCCATAAAGTGATTCATTCCAGCCTAAGGTGGAGTAACTTAAAACAGTTTGTCACCCTCTGCAAATACCTACCTCTGTGCCTTGACCAGAGAGGGAGCCCTTAGATTAGCTAGCCAGCTACCAACTAAGGGTGGGAGAGATGACTCCTGCAGCCTACACCTTCCAGTTTGAAGGGGTTGGGAAGGAATTACCTACTAACAGACCTTGCAAAGGCCTGCTTTGTGCTCCTCCTTGTGCTCAACCAAAGCAGCCACATGCCTGTCCCTGCAAACTTAAAGACAGTCAGCAAAATATCTGATGTGAGCTGTTGTGGGTGAAGGTGCTCGAGAGGAGTCCCCAGCATAGGTCCCATTAAGATGTTAATTGAATTCCTCTTATAGCACAAAAGATCCACTTCATTCAATTTCATCATAAAAGGGCAGGCTGAAGCATACTGGAGCAATAGGAAAGCAATTCCCTCAGTATGCACCTTCCCTCATGCTGCCCTATTTTTCTGAAATTCTTGAGCAGGCTTTGACACAGTCAGCTGAAGTCAGCATTTCTCTTTCCATGGAATGCCTAGACCAAGAGATTAACTGTTAATTAAGGCCATTGCTTGTCTTTGCTATAGTCTTACTGGCATGTAGCTGAAGACCAATCATTTCTATTTAGGTAATCTGGTTGGTAATCTTACCAATATTTTTGCTATTAGTGAACTGTCTCCAGCATTCCTTTCACCCCACAGGAAAAGCTACTTCTTCAAGAAAGAGGGAAAATTATTTAAGTGCCTTTAAGTGTATCCCACAGCCTGACATCTGTATGCACAAAACATTGTATTATTGTTACAAAAAGCTAGTTTTCCCTTGCATTCAGCAACTGATGGAGTAATAGAAGCACATCATGGTTTGATTCCTCTGTTTTAATTCTCTCAGTGGTACTGTTGTGACAGCTTGTAGAAAGTTCCAGATGAAGTAAGACAGTTTTGTAGCAGAAGTTCTTCATTATTTTTTGATTCTTCCCTTTGGTCAAAGAGTGCTTCCCTATTTATAGAATTGCACTGGATTAGCATGCTGAAGTCTTTTCTTCCTGTTCATTCTAATTTTTTATGGAGATGGAGAACCTAATTTTAAATGTCAATCTTCTCTTGGCAATGTCTCTGACTTTGGAAGACTTTTCTCCCACTGTTTCCTCTGCTTCTATCTCCTAGGCAGTTATGTGAATTAGTTAATGTTTATAAAGCCCGTTAAACCCATACAGGGAAGATACTATGAGTAAAATAATAGAAATTAAGTCTGAGAGATCCTCTAGTCCTTTCACAATCACTTCTCACAGGCCATGCTTTCTAGACCAATGAACACAATTTCTTTCCCCTGGATTTCTTCAGTCTCAACATGGCTGAAAAAGACATTTTCAGGGGGTTCTGTCCTTTGTAACAGGCTCTACCCTCTGTAACATGATAGTAATTTAGCTACAGTTCAAAATGTAGTCACAGATGCTTAAAATTAAGTGCCTGATATGAAATGTTTCCTTTCCTTTAAAATGTCTTCTTTTTTTTCTCCTTTATTTTAATCTTGCTCAAACTTTTTGAAATTTCAGATTATTTGCATTACCATTTTGTAAAGAGACCATTCCTGATTTTCAAAGGTTGGAGCAATTGGGACTCAGGCAGCCTGAAAACACTGTCCACTTGTCTTTAGTCTAAGCACCCAGACTGAAGGCACAAAGAATTAAAATTCTTTCCAAACAATATGTGCAAAACAGTGCTTTTGTCCTCAAGTTGGAATACACTGGTTGATCAGGAGTGACTCATTTAACCCCACAAGGATCCATCAAACCTATTATGCCAAACTCAAAACTGCTGTTTACCTCCCAGGTTATGAAAATAGCACATAGGTCTTCCTAGCAAGACTTCTCCTGTGGGAGCTGGAACTGGTTGGGAGATTGATGAGTCCAGAAAGACTTTGAGCAAGGCTGAAGGAAGTCCCAGTTTCACAAGACAGGGAGAGAAGAGGCCAAGGATTACCTACCTCTGCTTTTCCCAGAAGATTACATGCACGTGAAGACCCTGGATGACAGATTCCAAAGGAGTTTCTCCCTTAAGAGTTAAGTCCCTTCTCCAGGTGATAGCCTTCTTTTTCATGAGGCAGTAAAAATTAAGTTCTTTAGGCAGGATTTATTGATCCAATTCATTTCTTTACCAGGCATAGTAATTTACAAAGGACGAAACATGCAAACAAGGCTTCTGAACTATCAGCCTGTACATTGAGTAGGAACAGATGTCCTGAGTGGTAAAAAAGAATTTCAAATTCAGACAGCAGCTCAGAGGGAGATGGTATAGAATGAAAATGTGTCTTGGGTCTCCCTGTTATCCACTGTGTCACTGTGGGGAAGGCATTTTCCACTCAGGCTTGAAAGTTTTCAAAGTTTTCAACGTCTGTACTTAGAGCAAAACCTACACAGCCCTTTCCCTTATGTGATTCCAGGCATCACATCCCTCTTCATATAGCCTTGCTTAGGCACTCTTTCTGAAACAGCTTTATGAGTCTCTTTTATGCTCCCTGTAACATGTGTGATCAGGTTATATATCCCTGGGTTTATTGAAATAAATTTTTTAAGAAATTAAAAAATCCAGCTATAATTGTAGCACAAGCCAGTCTCACAGCTTTTCAGGAATATTGTAGGAAAACACCCAGCAGTCTTAGAGAGAATGGTCAAGAGCTGCTGCCAAAAGAGTGCAAATTTGAAAAATGTAGCCTTGCTATAAAATTGGAAAAGACCCTATAGGGAGCAAAGAAGTGGCCATATTATTCATCACTCCTGTTTTATAATGGTCTATGGGACCCAGTGAGGTGCATCCCAGAGTTCTGAGGGAATAGGTTGACAGTAGTTGTTAAGCCCTGCTCCATGATACTTAAAAAGTCATGGCAGTCAGGTGAAGTCCCAGGTGCCTGGAAAAAGGGAGACATTGTACCCATTTTTAAAAACAGTAGAAAGGAGGACTCTGTGAACTACCGACCCGTCAGCCTCACCTCTGTGCCTGGGAAGAACATGGAACAGATCCTCCTGGGAGCTGTGCTGGGGCCCGTGGAGGGCAGAGAGGTGATTCAGGACAGCCAGTACTGCTTCACCAAGGGCAAGTCTTGCCTGACCAACCCAGTGGCCTCCTGTGACGGGGTGACTACAGCAGTGGACAAGGTAAGGGCTATGGGTGTTGTTTATTTGGACTTCTGAACAGCCCCCACAACATCCTTCTCTCTAAGCTGGAGAGAGATGGATTCGATGGGTGAATTGTTAGATAGATTAGCAAGTGGTTGGACTGTCCTGTCTGGAGGGAAGTTGTCAATGGCTCGGAGTCCCAACGGACATCAGTGACAAGTGGTGTCCCCCTGAGGTCTGTACTGGGACCAAGTGCTATTTAATATCTTTATTAATGACAAAGGGATTGAGTGGACCCTCAGCAAATTTGCAGGTGACACCAAGCTGAGTGACACACTCAAAGGACAGGATGCCATCCAGAGGAACCTAGACAGGCTGGAGAAGTGGGCCCATGAGAATCTCAGGAGGTTTAACAAGACCAAGTGCAAGGTCCTACACCTGGGTCAAGACAATCCCTGGTATCAGCACAGGCTGGGGGATGAACAGATGGAGAGCAGCCCTGGGGAGAAGGACTTGGGGGTGCTGGTGGATGAGGGGCTGGACAAGAGCCAGCAGTGTGAGCCTGCTGCCCAGAAAGCCAAGCGTGTCCCGGGCTGCATCCAAAGCAGTGCGGGCAGCAGGGCAAGAGAGGGGATTCTGCCCTCTGCTCTGCTCTGCTCTGGTGAGACCCCACCTGAGTGCTGCACCCAGCCCTGGGGGCCCAGCACAGGAAGGACATGGACCTGTAGGAGCGACTCCAGAGGAGGCCACAAGGCAATTAGAGGGATGGAAGACTTTTCATGTGAGAAAAGTCTGAGGAAATTTGGCTTGTTCAGCCTGAAAAAGAGAAGACTTCAGGGTTATGTAACTTCGGCCTCCCAGTATCTGAAGAGAGCCACCAAGAAAGGAAAGGAAAGGAAGGGCATGGGGTGACAGGACAAGGTGCAATGGATTCAATCTGGAAGAGAGTAAATTGAGATTAGAAGTTTCCAGAGCAGGTACAAATACTAATTGACCTGAAAATGGGATTTTATTGAATTGAACCAGCCAGTCTTAACCCTGTAGAGGTGGAGTAGTTCAGAAACTGACTGCTCCAGTTCCAGCTGCAGCAGAACAAGTTGGCACCCATAAAGTCTTCATCTACCAGTTCTGACCTCATCCTGGAAGCCAAGCTCTTTCAGAGAAGAAGAAACTTACCCTCCTTTTGCAATATGTCACAGGAAGTGCTGTTTCCTATTTTCAGATATATGCTCGTTCACAAAGAAGAAGAACACACAGTTAGACCAGCTTGATGAAACAGTGAGTAGTTGATTTTTTTTCCTTATCTTTCCATCTAAATGTGCATATATATAAGAGAAATTCACTAAGTGGGAAGTATATGTGCCTAATGACAGTGGCAGTAGAGCTGACACTGAAGCAGAGATAATATCTTTGGCAGCAATTGGGTCCTGTAACTAGCTTACAGATTGAGATAAAGCTAAATGTGAAAGTAGAAAGAGAATTCACCTGGACAATTGGTGTAGAAAATAATAATCTTTTTTTTGTACCAGAAACTTACTGGGTTTTGGTTTTGAAGCAGTTCCAGATCAATAGCTTGAAGTTGCATTCTGCTAAGGATAAAAATTGGTCAGACATGAAATCCTTCATACTTAACCTTAACTCTCCATATCTAAGTCACATCTTGCTCTGTCAGATGCAGCTGGCAGGTCTTCTCCATCCCTATCCTATCACATGGGTTCTCTGTACTATTCAAACATTTAATCTGTTAAAAGTGTTATTTCATTATGAGGTTTTAAAGGGATGTTGGGATTGGGTCCTCTCTTTAATATGATGTCTCTCAGTCTCCACACTAGAAAGTCTTTTCCCCATATCTCAGCTATATCTCAACGAGATATCAGTTTTATAACCAGATTGCAATTTTTGTTAATGAGGTTTTACATGAATAAAAATTTTCAGTACTACACTGGAGTGTTTCTGCTCGGACACAAGTAAAGGTGAGGTCCTTTGCTTGGATAAATGAGACTTTCCACTTGTGTAATAGCACAAAAGCTACAATAGCCTATGAATCCTGTTTTTGGTTTTTTTACATTCTTGGGAGAATTGCTGAAACAGTTGACAGCAACAGAGCAGGGGGCTTGAACTTCTCAGTGTAGAGACCCTTGAAGCAATAACAGGACATCACATGATCCTATGGCATGTGCTGGCAATCTCCACTCCAAACTATTAGCCTTCCATTTTGCACTTGAGTTCATCCTCAGAATGGTTGTGACTACAACCACTGCTTGAATTACTCCAAATTCAATGTTTTATCAGATACCCAAAAAAACCCCAAACCAAACAACAGCAAAAAAACCCTAACAGGCATACTAGCCCAGAAGTTAGCTTACACAAGACAAGAGCCCATGTATAGAGATACTCATGATTTGGAGGAAGATATCTAACACTTGTCTCAAATTTCTCTTTCTCAGAATGCTAATTTTCAATGCTTATGATATTTCTTTACTGTACATTTGTTTAGGTAAGAACACATCCTACTTCTTTTGTCTTGAGACCCATAGACAGATTCTATTTAACCACAGAAAAGCTCAGAATTTTTGCCGGACTGTCTTTCTGGTTTTGATGGGGAATATAAACAATCAGATGCTGAGGGCTCACAGAGAGTTAAGCCTGCTCTTTTCAGCCCAGAATATATTTTACTTACGAAGTTTTGCAGGGTTGAAAAAACCCATCAGTTAAGAGGCAAGTAATTCTGAATGTTTCTAATGCTCAGCTGTTAGAAAAGAGGAAGAAGTTTCCCAGGCAAGGTTGAATTTTGGAAGGGGCTCTTTACCCAGTCAAATCCTAGAAAGAAATCCTGTGGTCACTACCACATGAAAAGCTGTTTGAGGGAAACTATCAGTGCAGAGTCTTACACAGAGTATTTAGTTTGCACTTCCATCTTTTCCTTCATCTTTCCTGGTAACTCAGGAAAAGTTCTTACTCTTATGCTTGCTCCCCAAGCAAGTGCAGGTGTCTGTGCACAGATTTCTCTGCAGTTTTGCTCCTCCTAGAAAGTCAAAAGCAAACTTAAAGAGGCACAGCTGTTAGCAGGAAACACTGGGTACCTCTTTGCAAAGCCTCAGAATATGTGGTATTATTTTTTTGTTATTTAAGTTTCAGTATTACTCAGTGCTATGTTGCACTTCTCTCTCTTCATAAAGTGCCCTAGATGCTGCTGACACATACTTTTAAGCTGAGTACAGGACATTAAGCAATTTCTTTTTCTGTGTGCCAAATGCTGGTTTTTGTGGAAGGAGGAGAGTGAGGGCAGGGGCAGTAGCGCTGTATTAGCCACTCATACATTTCAAAAGAGAAATCTTGCCTTAAAGTGCAAAAAGGTGAAGGGAACTTTGGGAAGGCCATTCAGTTTTGAGATAAGGAGCTCCATTCATGCACAGATGCTCTCGTAACTTGTCGTTATTACAAGTTCTGGTTCCTGAGGGGAAGCTTTGTCCAAATCCCCTCTAGAGCACAGCAGACTCGTTGGGCTGTGACAAATGTCGCAAGTTAGCCACTGTAGCAGCTCAAGGAGCTACTCTGCTTGAATGACATGGAAAATCTGATAGTCCTGCCAGCACCCAGACATCTTCTAGCTTAAAGTGACACTGTGGATAGCAGCTAATGCTCAAGAGCCAGTGAAGCTTCTCTCAAAGCAGCCAAAATACAGAAATCTGGAAAGACGTGTTTCAGGGCTACACCTTCATTACAAGAATCTATGATGTTGCCGTAAGTGTAGCTTTGTTGAAACTCAGAGAAATGAGATTATGTTCATTTGGGCTCACAAAGTTACAAGTGTTCAGCAAACCAAATTTTCTCCCATCTAAGATGTAACCTGACATTCTTTGCAAGAACTCTTTTCCAGGGTCCTGGTATTTGGCCAAACCTCTCTGTGTCCTGCTTCTTTGGCAACTTAGAACATAACCAGTCCTCCAAAGGGGAAACAACAATAGCCTCTTATTAGACTGTTCATGCATTTAGATACTCTTACATGCCTAAACACAGGATTAATTAATAAGTTCTCCTCTTATATGTCTGCCTTAGGCTTGACATGTTGGCTACTTTTGCAAAAATCATTCAGAATTTCTGTTAGCAACCAAAACCACCCTGTGCATGCAGAATCAGTGGGACTGCGGTCAGGACAGTGGGCACGTATGGCCACATGCAGTACAGAAAATGAAAATAATCAAGACTTTCTGAATATTCACTTTTAATTTTGGACAAAAAAAAAAAAAAAAAGGGAAATAAACCAAATAATTAAATACAAGCTCTCAAATCAGAATTGTCAGAATTGCTCCAATCATGTTTAAACAGCACAAGAGCGGAGATAAACCTGGAGTTTTTTTTTATAACACACTTATTTTTGAAGGTTCACATCTAGATAACTTAAGAGACAAAACCAGACATCCTGTCAAGGGGTATAGCTTCTGCAGAAGATGCTTCTTTCTGCACAAAAAATGAAAATGGGAAATATGGTTAAAGATAAATGAAAAAAAAAATTAAAATCAAGTGCAACCAATAATTTCCAATAGAACTTTTTATCCAGGTCAGTTTTCTAGAGTTCTTTGTGACTAACTTTTGTGTGTGTGCAAAGGAGAAGCGTTTTTTTTTAAAGCATCTCAGAAAATATTTTTAGTATTTTGTGCTTGTTTTGAAAAGGAAGGCCATACAAATACTGTGAGATTTCCCACCAGGTCAGAGACAGTAAACAAAACAACCACAGCACATGTTGTCTTTCTAGCCAGGATCAGTCTCAATTGTATAGGGCAAGAGGAAAATTCTGGTGGTGGGAAGGTGAACTTGGTCTGACTGGGATGGACTTATTTTTCTCCCCAGCAGCCCTTATGGTGATGTCTCTCAGATTTGTGACCACAGCTGAGACAGATGACCCAAACTGACCAAAAGGATATTCTGTGCCATGTAACATCACACTCAGGAATAAAACTAGGGGCAAAATGAAGTTTTTCCAGAGTAGGCATTGCTCAAAGACTGCATCTGTCTGCTTGGTAGAACGTGGCAAACATTTGTCCTTGTATTACTTCTTGTGGGTTTTTTCAGTTTCATTCTCTTATTTCACTGTCTTTTTCTCAACCTGCAAGTTTTTCTTTCTTCAGCACTTTTGATTCTCACCCTGATCCTTCTGTGGGGAAGTGAGTGGGTTGACAAGATGGGGCCTTAGCTGCTGGCTGGGGGTCAACGCCTCAGAGGACACAAGACTTGGACAGCGAAGGAGACAAATCTGTGGAGAGTCAGTTAACCTCAGTTTTGTTACTCCCACAATTATTTTCTGCTGGTTTTACAACTCAAAATAAGTTCCAAAGTTGGAAGAAAAAAAGAGTTACTTTCTTTTTATACAAATACAAAGATTCTACAAGGCTAGGTGCACCAAGGGAGGTTTAGATCAAATATTAGGAAAACTTTCTTCACTGAAAGGGATATCAAGCTCTAGAACAGGCTGCCTAGGGAAGTGGTTGAGTCATCATCCCTGAAGATATTTGTGTAGATGTGATGCTTAGGGACATGGTTTAGTAGTGGACTTGACAGTGTTAAGTTAATGGTTGGACTCAATGATCTTAGAGGTCTTTTCTCATCTAAATGATTCTATGATTCTACAGCACTATGATTCCATAGATAAGTGTATGTATATGTATATTTACTTGTGCGTATACACACACGAAAAATTGTTTTACTACCATGTAACCAACAAAATTTGTTCAAGAAGATTATTTGTATTGTACCTATGTCCACCCAGATAAAAATCCAAATCAAAACTATGTCCTCTGCATCCTGAATGCTCTATAATTACATATCAGGAAATCAGCCCTCTCTCAAACAGCTGAATAAGCAGATATGAGCTTAAGACACTTCAAAAATTTCACTTGCTGCAGCTCAGAATGGCCCAACATGTAATTAAATTGGCTATCTACAAAAAGCAATGCAGGAGCCTGTCTCTCAGTCACTCCAGCCATGGGCTGAGTTTCTTCAGTGACATTTAGACTTGCAGAGCTCAAGTGCAGACACAATGAAATGGTGGTGGTTTTGAGACTGTGGTCTCTGCAAAAGATGCCTGCAGTCACACAGGGCAGACCACACCATTGAAAAAAAGTGCATTCAGGAAAGGAGTGAACACTGGTGCACGACATGAACGCTCAGGGATCACACAGCGAGCTGGGGCAGACACACTGCCTGAACTCTTCTGCATCGGGAGCGCTCCGTTGCCTTTGTCTAAGAACAGGCATGACATTTCCGGGAAAAGGCTGATTTCAAAACCAATACCGTGCCATGAAGTGTCTGATAAAAGCAGTCATGGTGACACAGGAGGACAGAGCAGCCCTTTAACCAGACAGCAAGTAGCCCTCTTTGAGTGGCTCCCAAAGGCATCGATTGCATTTCCTCGCTAAGTGACCAGGGAGCACTTTTGGTCCCTCTGACACGAGTCTTCACAAAACCCTCTGCCCAGCTTCTCATGGGACACACAGGAATTCTTCTGTGTTCTCACGGGTCTGTGAGAAGGCAGTTCTCTGAGCTTTTCAGAGATCACAAACCTATGCTTCTGCATCTGGCTCACAGTTCTACCAGGGACTTGGGAAAAGGGGAGGCTTTGGAGACTGGATGGGCTGATATCACAGTCACAAGCCTTTCTCTGCTCCCAGCGTGTAGCAGAACTTGCCTGAGGGCTTTCAAAGCTCTACTGCACACTCACCTCCCAGGCTCTGACTCCTTGCAAGGGAAAGCCAGTCCCTCACACAGTGCCTAAATCATGAATAGTCATGCCTTGGATTCAATCCACTATTCCTCTGTTTCTGGGTAGGCCAGGCAGCTGACAATCTCTACTGAGAAGGAAAAATGCACATGACAGTGTACATNGGCTCTGTAAAAGACCCAGTGTTTGCCATTTTAACCCAGACCAACACTGCCGACTTTCCACTCTTCAAAACTCACAATAGCACAGGTGGGTATGTTTAGTACTGTCCTAATTCCCAAAGGCATTAAGACTCCCAGAATGTCACCTGAAGCAACCTGAAGACATGCTTGAAGTCATCACTTTTTCACCCATGTCACAGTGCCTTTGCAGGCACCATTTACACCTGACCAGTGACTGGTCCTCCATGGGTAAGGGCTACAGGATGGACTGGCATGATGAGCAGGTGGCCAGATCCCAAGGAGAAGCAAGACCAAGGTCCAGACACTGTGTTTTCCTGAGGCTGCCTTCCTGGCTTTCTACACTCCTCTGGAAAGCAGCTGATGAGCACAAGAGCCCCAAACTACCCGCAACTCATTAAATTCATCCATCCTCTCCCCTGGGTCAGGCAACCGACAGGCTCTACTGAGGAGGGGAAACACTCAAGACAATATACACGTGGGAAATGGCACACAGCACACTTCCAACATGCCCATGTGTGACTCCACAGATGAATGTATAAACGGGTTTCCTGGGAGCTCTGCAATTTGATTTTTTTTCACACCTTGACTAAGTAATGCTTGTGTGCTCATTAGCAAAACTCATTTCAGAACAGAACATCAGCGCGTTTCATTCTCTTCACTGTAAAGCTTGGAGATTCCTCTAGTTTAATGTCCTTTTCTTCCTTTCCAGACCAATACACCATGGAAAATGAAACCACAGACTTCACCGACTGGCCACTGACAACAGAATTTGATTACAGTGATTCGACACCATGCATGGGAACTGAGGAAAAGCACTTTGCAGCAAAATTTTTGCCACCTCTTTATTCTTTAGTGGTGATATTTGGCCTGACAGGCAACATGCTTGTTGTCCTCATCCTGGTAAAATACAAGAGGCTGAAGAGTATGACTGACATCTACCTGCTCAACTTGGCAATTTCTGATCTGCTGTTTGTATTTTCTCTCCCTTTTTGGGCTTATTACGCAGTTCACGACTGGATTTTTGGGGAGGCGCTCTGTCGAATTCTGTCAGGTGTCTACCTCCTTGGCTTCTACAGTGGCATCTTTTTCATAATCCTGTTGACCCTGGACAGGTACCTGGCCATAGTGCACGCGGTGTTTGCTTTGAAAGCCAGGACAGTTACCTACGGCATCCTCGCCAGCGTTGTCACTTGGGCTGTTGCTCTTCTTATTTCTGTCCCTGGGGTAGTATTTCACAAAACTCAGAAGGAAAGTTCAGGCTATACTTGCAGTGCTCATTATCCATCAGAGCAGAGAAATACATGGAAGCAATTCCTCACCTTAAAAATGAACATCCTGGGACTTCTTATTCCAATGTTAATCATGATCTGCAGCTACACACAAATTATAAAGACGTTATTGCAA
>WAAG01006590.1:11719-22609 GCA_013390105.1 Tichodroma muraria
TTTTTCTAAGATTTAGTTTGTTTCTTGTCAAAGCCCCCCCTTAAAAATAACGGATGTTTAAACCATATTTAGAGGCTCGGCTAAAAGCAACTAATGAGTGTTAGGTAAGATGTCTCTCCATGTAGAACAATCTGTTCCAAAAGTTACCCAAAATAGCAATTCTCTAAACACTGCTGTGATGCAATATTTAACCACTTGCTGCACCAGCAGCTGAATCTGCCCGCTATCCCCCAAACACAACCAAGTGCTGCGAGGAGTTTTTCTTACCTAGGCTGGTAGGTTTGATCAGCTCGTCCAACAGGTCGTAAAAAGGGAGTTTCTGCAGTTTGATGTCGGGGTGCACGGGGTGCAGGGCCGAGGTGAGGTGGGGCAGTTCCAGTTCGTGTTTGGGTCCCAGGAGCGACACGGGGAGCAAGGGGGACGTGGCGGGGTGGCCGTCGTAGCCGAGCTGTGGAATGGTGGATGGTGACAGCGTGGCCGGCATGGAGCTCGAGTGCACGCTGGGGATGGACAGGTCTGCTGGGGTCATGATTTTCTGGGGGAACCTTCTCCTATAGAGTTCTTTGATTTTCATCTGGACGGCGGGACTGCAGCCAGCCTTGAGCAAGTGCAGGGCTTTGGTCAGCAGTTCGTGTTTGCGGCCGTGCTTGTTCCTCCCCGCGTAGCCCAGCAGCACCTGCAGCTCCGAAACTCGAAGGCTCATAACCATTTGCTTCAAAGAAACAAAACAAAGAATTAACAGGGCACTTCCAGCATCCTCACCGACACCAGAAAGGGCTTGAAGCCCGTTAAGCGTGAGGTTTTCAAAGGCTCTGTGCCACTGCTCTGCCCCCTTTTTGCAGTGCTCACACGCTTATTACGATGCCCGGTATTTATTTTCAAGTCTGCAACGACAGATATTTAAAGGCATTTCCATTCTGTGGGCAAAAACCTGATGAAAAGGACTTGGTGCAAAATAAAAGGTTGTAACTCTAATTATTTTTTAATCACTTGCTAGGCTCCCTGATGCTAATAATTTTGTATTGCTCTAGCTGGATGTAAAAGCAGTTGTACATGGACAATTCCCAAGCCGTGCCAAGCATCAACTCCGAACAGCACTTCCAAGTGCTTCCCTCAGTTTCTGCCATGCAGCAGAACCAATCCACACAGGTTTAGAGAAGGGAGATCAATGACATTAAAAGGAGAGTAAACATAATCCCATTTGTGTGCAACCCCTTGTCATCATTCCCGGGTTAAAGGAAACTACTTCCCATTCCATCTCTGTGCTTCCCCCATCAGAGCCGCGTGTCCTGTTTTGGATGGGGGAACTGGGCTTTGCCTTCTCCCTGTTAATTAGCATCTTCATTAACACAGCCATTTAGTGTCTCCCCATATGATCTGATGAATCAGACTGGTACAACTTGTCACCTGTTTCACTTCTCCAGGAACTGAGAAAAACACTTCCCAAACCAGTGAAACCAGTAATCACCAGCGCGCATCAACTGGGCAGTCAGGAGCCAGAAAACTGACTTCAGGGCCTGGTTTTTATTGAAAAATATATTCCAGTGCTTGTTCATCATCAAAGGGCCTGAGACATCAGCTGGAATGACGGTACCCCTGCAGAATTTTGGATTCCCAAGGAATCATGAAGAAATACAACGCCTAAAACCCACTGAAGAGACAGGCTGCCTGCATCTTCTGCATGAAAGCATGAAACACCCTGAAGAATTTGTAGTCAACCCCAGAAGATCCGATTCCAAACAATACCTGCTTATGTGCATTTGGGACCAAAGCAGCTAATTCAGCACACGGGGTGGGGTGGGGGTCTGCAATTTCCCAGCCACTGAAGGATGAAGACCCAAACCAGAATTTGCATTTGGAATCTCTGAACTTGACTACAAATGCTCCCATCCTCTCTGGTCCTTCAATCTGTGCAAAGTATTCAGTCTCAAACGCTGCTGTGATTTTTTCCACAGGAATTCTCAAACCTGAAGTGCCAAGATCAGAAAGGTGCTAGCCCTGGCTTTAGCAAAACCAGCCCAAACTCCCACCATCTCCACAAAGCTCCAGCACCTGCAAGAGATCTTAACTGCCCAGGTGTCCACGGGAGGTTTTTCCTCCCACTGAAACTGCTCCCAGTATTTAAAAGCCCTAAATGAGGTGATTCACGTCTTTAATGAGGTTTGCAGCAGCCACACTGAAGTCAAATTTGCCACAAGATTTCTGCTCTGCTGAACCACAGCTCGGGAACCTTGCTGCAAATCCTTGCTGCAGCCTTCCATAAACCCTTTGGATAGAACTGGAGTTGGTTTTTTTTCCCCTGAATACCCCAAGAATCTTCTCCACACTTAACTCTAAGACTGTCACAGAGCCACTAATGAGAACAGACGAGGTACTTGGTAAGAAATGAAGATGTCTTAAAAGAATAAGGCATTTCAGTTCCAATCTGAAGTGTTGACAGCTGAAAGGAAAGTGAAACAAATAGATCTGAAACATGGAAAAACACTATTTATAATGCTTTACAAACACGTCTTCAACAGAATGAGTAGTTACAGCTGAAGGGTTTAATGCCATCACCATTAAAAGTGACTTCCTGAATAGCCAGAACCTCTCAGAGCTTCGCGCTGTTCTTGTTTTGTAATAAACTCACGGGCTCAGCTTGCAAAGAGCACAAGAAGATTGAAATAACTGAGGCAATGGAGAAGCTCCTGCTCCACGTTGGATAATTCCCATTTCTAAGGTAAAGGCGAGCTGGAATGAGCACACAGAAAGCAGGGTCCACGCTGGAGCCAGACTCTGAGACCAAAACAAACAAAATTCCCACATCTTCCCCACCCCGGCGCATTCCTCGCGCAGGAGGACAAGAACAATTTTGTTTGCAGTGTTCAGGGCACTGACAGATCCATCCTCAAAACCAGCAATAAAACCATGTGGGTTTATTATACTTTCATGATTTATAGAGAAACCTTTTATCCACAACAAAGAGAGGCAATGCCTTAAACCATCCCCACCTCGCACAGGGCTTTGCCAGGGGATCGTGGCCCTGGGAAGCCGAGCCGGGAAAAGTCTCCTACAACAAGAACAGGAAAATTCCTGTCCCCTCCTCCAACCCAGCTGTGTTTTAGAGCACCCAACCCAGCTCCAGCAGCAGAAATCCAAGCCCTCTCCACGCTCTGATGCATGGTACCCTGACGCTGGAGCAGACAGGATAATACAGCAGGGAAACAACCCAAGTGCTGCCAAGCACGCCGAGAAAATCCATGAAAAAGCCTCGATTTTTCCCATTTTCTCTGTCACATCTCTCCTCACCACAATTCCAACCCCTCAGCTGGCTCAGCTGCAGCAGCAAGGCTGAAGGGCAAAGACACAAAGAGTTCTGTTTCAGGAAATGTTGCTTTTCTTTCCTTTTGCCTGCAGCAGTTGAGCAAAAAGATCACTGGCACCTGCCAGGTACGAACCCCACCACAAAGATCCTGGCCCCAACAACAGCAAATAACTGCCCCCACCTCTGGCAGCTGAGCAGAATTGCCAAAACGTTGGGATTTCTCTGTCCTAACAGGAAATGAGTAACAAAACAACAACAAAAAGCTGAACTGCAGAGAAATAGAAGGAAACGCACAGTTCCCAAGGATTGACTGCAGAGAAATCCTGCACACTGCAATTCCAGGTGTTCAGTTATGGGAATATTCGTTCCACAAACATCACAGCAGCGCACAAGGAATTGATGTTATTTAGCTCTAAAAAGGTTGAGGTTTTGGCACTCAGCTTCAAACTGGTTTCCAGCAAATCCCAGCATCAAACACACACTGGTTTTGTGCATTTTGGTACTGAGGGAACACTCAAAATTCAAAAGGAGGATGAGGACGGTAAGAAACATTTTTCAGAGACTAAAAGTCGGAAGAAGCTTCCCAGAAATCCAACTTAGCTCGGGTTGGTGGTACATTTCTGCCCTGACTCCCTGTGAAGACGTTCCTGGAGCCGAGAAGGGAACGGTGATCTCCGAACACACATCTGACATTTCCTGCTCCACAACACAACACAACCACGTGCTCCTCCACCAAAACTGCACCGCTCGTGGGTTCCTTATCCTGCTCCCTCTCCCACATTCTCATCCCAACTCCAACACCACAGCCCTCCCAAATCCCTCAGGGAATTTGCTGCCATCCAGCCAGTCCCACAATTGTCTGTGTGACATGGGAAAGAGGCTGGGTTGTTTTCCCACCTCCCTGTTTTCAGCGTTTCCAACCTGGGCCATTCTTCTGGCTGCGTCATCCCAAGCATCTGATGCTGTTCCTGCTGCTGCAGGAATTTCTGTGTGCTGAGGAAACACTCTGAAACTACCCACCTGGAAACGAGGAGCATTCCCACCAAGACAATTTGGAAAAAAAGAATTGAAATATATGAGAGTAATCCATGGGCAGCACTGATGTCACTCCCCTCACGCTCTCCGATGATGATCCATAGGAAAGGGATGTCCCACCTACAGCTCTTTTCCAAAATAATCATTACATTTTTTAAAAAGCTGTTAGAGGTGAAAACTGTTGATGGTAAGAACCATTTACTTGGATTTTCTCTGCAACAGATGTTGAGATGAACAACATCTCAAGCAGAGATGAAATCTTGGCTTGCCATACAAACCCAGTTGTTCCGCCCAAGGAAAGATTCCCAAAGTGGGCAGATTCCCAGCTCAAGGAATTCCAATCCCCAGCACAGCTTAACAGGTCAGAGCATTTTCAGGAGTTGCACCTTGCCTCCATGACCTATGAAAATCGGGAATTAAGGTTAAAAAGAAATAAAATCTAAGTGCTGGTGCCTCTGGATAACAAATCCCCTGGATAACCTGTGGCTGGTCTCACGGGCACGGATTATCCAGGGAAACGAGTGGATTCAGGCCGGGAACATCATGGAAAACTTTAAACTCACGGGAATGTTTAAACTCTGCTTTAAAGCGCAGAAGAGGAGCTGCAGGTCCTGCTGCTGGAGAAAGATCAGACCCAGCTTATCTGCTAAGATCCAACACCACACGCTGGGAACCTGAACTTTTTTCCCCCATTTTTGAGAAGGGAAGGACTTGTCTGAGAGCTAAAAATCAGGCAGAAAGCAGTATTTATTTATATTTTTAACAAACTGAGCAACATCCACAGAGTGCTGGACAGGACTGAGCATTTCTCACCAATCCAGCAGCACAGAAACTGCCTTCAAAGCAAAATATTCAAATCCAAGTTTGATCCATGTTTTTTTAAAAAGGAGATTTCTCCAGTTATCAGCCCTAGGAGGTATCTGGAGAATCCAATGAGTTATTCCTGGATGTTTATGATAAGTAGAAGCAGGAAATAAGCTCAAAATATATTTAAATTATTTGCCAGCACAAGAAGCATTTGGCTTGAGCCCACACCACATTCTGTGCCTAAAGCAATCCAGCAGGTCCTCCCCAATCCTCCAAGCATTGACTTGGAAGGTAAAGGGGGAAAAAAATAGGAATGGAAAAAAAAAAATCACCTCAAACCCCAGTGAAAAGATGGAAGAGGGTGAGTAAAAGGAGGAAAAAAAAAAAATAAATGGGAGATCACTGATTTATAAGCGGCAATTTCAGGCATTGACAGTAAATTTCTTGTTATTAAAAACACAGTGATTAGCTTTAGTGATCTTTTACTAATTAAGAGTCATTATGACAGAAGAGAGCAAGCTCTGCAGCAAATTCCTTCAAAGGTGAAGGACAACACAAATTAGGGAATTTCTCCCTGACGGAAAAGGAATTCCATAATCACTTCCAAAAGACAGGTAAAGAAAAAATTAAAATTTATCTTTTTTTTTCTCTAATAAAAACAACGAGGAAGTGGTAGATGAGTATGGAAATGGTTCTGAATTAATGCCAGTAAACTCCAGTCCCCAGCTGTAAAAATACAGCTCCTGCATGCTCTGAGCAGCCTCTTTAACACCTGAGAGGAATTTTCTGGAGCAGTGAGCTCCCTCCACTCTGACTAAACTCTCGACTTCTTGGATATTTCAGATTTGTCAAACTGGGCAACTGTGAAGGTAAAAAAAAAAAAAAAATTAAAAACAAACAAAAAATCCCCATTTTTTTTCATAAACCACATTCCCTAAGCCTAAATTCTACCTGAAAGGCTCACCCCAAGGAAACTCTCAAGGCTGAACTGTAAAAACTGAACTCATTCTCCCAAAAACCTGCAGAAGGGAGTGAAACAAATCCCAGGAAGCTCGAGGGCCTGGATGGATGACAGGCCAGACTAAATTTGGGTATTTCAGATTTATCAAACTGGGCAACCTTGAAGTTAAAAACAAACAAACAAACAAATAAATTTTAAAATCCCAGTTTTTAATACACCACATTCCCTAAGCCTGAATTCCACCTACAAGGCTAAACTATAAAAACTGAACTCATTCTCCCAAAAACCTGCAGAAGGGAGTGAAACAAATCCCAGGAAGCTCGAGGGCCTGCATGACAGGCTGGAACTTCTGCGGTCTGTTCCAGGCAACCAAAACAGGCACAGGTTAAAGTTCCTGTAATTCAAACCAGAGGGGAGGCAAAGGCACAGAAGAAATCATAAATATGCAACATCCTCCAAGCTTTAAGGAGTTTTTCATCAGGAAAAACTGTTTTGGCTGGAGTGGGACCTCCAAGGTTTTGGGAGTTAAGGCAGAATTAAAGGAAGGAAAGGAAGAAGGCAGTAGCAGGTATAAATATTTTGCTTTTTGTTGCACACACAAGAGGATTGAGGATTTCTTCATCAGAGAAAGCTCTGTTTACACGGGGTATCAGTGCTCAGAAAGGACAGGTGGTAATTGGAGGAGCAAACTGAATAGCTAGTAAGAAAAACAGGCTTGAAACCAGTAAAAATCCATCAACAAAACGATGCTGGAAATGCCAAAACAGCCTGGGCAGAGCTGCTGACGGCACCTCCAGAGACCTGGGCTTCCTTAAGTTTAAACCGTATTCATGATTCTCCCCGAGTAATGTATTCCCTGCCTGGCAGCTGCAGCCAGCAGGTGTTATTTACCTTTGCAGGCTCACAAACAGAAGATTTCCTTGGGAATTAAATGCCTGCAAATCTATTTATAGAGACATGCTGACCCTTGAACCAACCCGTGAATGATGAAGCTCTTTCAGCCTCAATGATTCCGCGATTGTGCAATTTTAAGCTTGGATTCTACAACTTTAAGCTCGGTGCTAACGTAAAGAATCTGTCAGGGAGGAGACGATAAAAATTGCAGCACTTCAGGTGGAAGTTTCTGGGCAGGATCCCCCAACAAAATCCTTCTCTATCAGCCCATGGAGGCACAGAACCACTGAACTTGGAATTCCACAGGTAATTAATCCAAGGAATATTCTCCTGGCAAGCACTTCTTCTAGTTTAAACCTATTATGCTGGCAAAGCCTGACTATCCCCAAATTGAATGAGTTTTAGGAAGCTCAGTGATGCTGTTTCATACCTGAACACCAATAAATTCAAATTTCAGCCTGTAAATTCCAGCCAGAGCTCTCCAGCTAATCCCAGCCCAGTGATGTCACCAAGTTCTTTGAGATGTCTGTCACTGCCTGGATTCCAAAAACCCACGGTGATAAAAGTACCAAAACTCAGTGATGAGTGACAGGATATTGGAAAAGCAAACAGAGAGGCAGCTCCAGCCCCCTGAACTGCTGCTGGTAAAAAGCAGAATCTGGAATTTTTAACATCTTAAAGGCTGTCCTGTGCTTTTGGCAGATGCCCGTGGTATTTTGCTGTGCTCTGGGAGATGGGAAATACCTAAACCTGGCACATTGGTGCCTTCCATTCCAGTCCTTTTCCTACAGATTTTCCTCTGGGAGGGAGATCCAGACAAACTGGGTGACAACACACCCCAAATTCAGCGTCTGAGCACTGAACCCTGTGGGGGTTTTGTGAGATCCGGCCAAACTGGGCATCCACAGCCCCCAAATTCAGTGCCTGACCATTTAATGACCCCGCGGGGTTTTTGTGAGATCCACCCCAAATTTTGTGACCACACCCCCCAAATTCAGCATCTGACCATTTAACCCTGCGGGGTTTTTGTTTGGTGACAACAGCCAAGCACGCCAGGCAGAGCTGCTGGGGCAGGGGTTTGCTCCAGCTGCGAGAGAGATTTGTTAGGAAAAGTCTGCCAAGACTTAAGTCATGTCTAAAGCGGGTTTGATTTAAAGCAAGTCCCATTTTATCTTAATCCTTAACGAAAGTTTTACCAGCCCCAGGAGAATTTCCCTGCTAGGTGAAGGATATTATTACTTTTGGTATTAAATAAGGTTGCTGACACGGTGGCAATCTCCAGTTTCTTGGAGACTCCAGGTTTTTTTCAGTCACGCTTACACACTTAATTGTCCCTGGTGTCTTTTCTCTTTGCAGCTGGGAATTCAGTGCTGGAATGATTTCCATGCCAAGGAAAGGCAGAAATTCCAGGTTAGGAAATCCTGGACCTGACACAGGAGCCTCTCTGCAAACACACCTAAGGCCAAGAGTGAAGACAATTATTTGGGAGAGGGTCACTGCCAGAAAAATTGACTTTTTATGAAGAATACTCTTCACTAAAGCCTTGCTGGCTGACAGAAGAGCCAGCTCCTATAGGATGAGGTGCAGTGGAGCCCCAGCCAGATGCAGACAGATGTGCAAAGAGCTTCCCAAACCCGGTGTCCCCTCAGAATCACTGTGACAAAGGTTCACAGCTTCTAATCAAAACAAAACAGCTGCCAGAGCACTCAAGAGCAATCTGAAATGCTGTTTGTATAAAAAAAGACAGGCCCAAGAAGCCCCGTGAGAGGTCACCAATTCACATTGATTTCCCCTCCCTCAGTGACTTAAAAAAAATAAAATATCCACATTAGAATCCACAATTAACACAAAATAAATGGTGACACCAAGTCTTGCAGTGATTTGGGACTGCCAGACAGGATTTTCCTGTCAGACTCCCTCCCAGCCATCCTTTCCCAAGCAGATAAAAGCTCTGCTTACTTCCTAAATATCTCAAATACCTGCATGAAGCACAGGGAGCTTTTGTAAGGCAATTTTGAGGGAAAGCTGGAGAAGAATGCACCTGGAATTCAATGAATGTACTCCGGGAGCAGCTCCCAGAGCCTCTCAGCAGCAGGACACACACCAAGACCAGCACTCCCACACCCAGGGGTTGGTGTTTGCCCGTAAAAGTTTGTAAATCCCTCCTGCAGCATCAGACATCATTACTTGGCTTGTGCTTGTCAACTTCAACTTGATTAGAACAATTACTGTCGTAAGAGATGCAGATTTTCCTCCAAGACTTGAAAATAAAATCTTATTTCTGTACCTTGCAAAGTGATTTATTCCCCACGTGCCCTAAGTGAAAAATTAGCTATCCACTACAACTTTGCTATTAATTAGCTCCAAATGAGATAACACTTCAAGATATGAAATTATGCACTCAAATATATCCAAACTATCCCCTTTTTTTCCTCCTCATCTGTCCCATTTTCTAGGATGCAGCACAGGAGACAGACATCATCATCCCTGACTATTATTCTAGTATCTCAAGAAGGTTTAATTAAGAATCATATTAAATTTGGATACTGAATTGCAAAGTGCTGAACAGCAGGGTGAAGGCAGGACATAATTGAATCTCATTTCCCTGAGAAGTAACCAATGGCTCTGTTAATGCCCCAAGAGAGGGAAAACTGCAAAACTGGAGAGATCAGCTCACAATTCACACTGGAAAAGTAAAAAAGAAAATCATGAAAGCCCAAGTGGAACAAGACAAAATTCACGTTGTCTTTTGGAATTTGAGGCAAAATTCCCTTCAGTAAACGAATTCCCAAGGTTTGTGAACTGGTTGGAGCTCAGGCTTTGTCAGTGGGTACCAGGGACCAAGATCAGCTTGGTCACTTCCATCCCACAGGATGGTTGGTAGGGATTTTATCTGGAATACAGAAAAGCCTCCACTTACAGCTCCAAAACATCTTAAAATGGGGAGGAAAGGGAACGGGGAAAATGAAAAAANCCCTCCAAGGGCACGGAGAATAATAATTCATTACTACCAACAATTAGCTGGACTTGTGATCACAGAAATGAGCCGTGGAGCCACAAGTTCCCACTGCGAAAATAAGCTGAGAACAACGACTCCACCAAGCAATCACCCTGGCATCTGCACGGAAAAAGCCAAATTTAAGAGAAAAAGAGCTACAGGTCCACATTTCTTTATTTCCTAAGCCATGCACAGCAATTACATCAGGCAGCCAAAGTACACAGCTTTCTTTTTTTTTTTCTTTAAGCAGTCATTTGGCAATAAGTCATCAAGATTAATTAATTTTTTTCTATTTTATAGAAGCATCTACCTGTGAATCCACAGGTTCAGGTTTTTAGGCACCAAGAAACTTGTGCTTCTGTGAGTGTGGAATGATTTATTTATTGCAATTTACTTACTACATGGTATAGAATTTGTATTTACTTCCCATATTGACACAGATTAAAGTGCTAAAATGTATTTTATAATTAATCAGCGAAAAGAAGTTCTCTGATGTGAATCCAGGTGAAAATCCTGGCAGGGAGAAGCTCAGCTCCCAGGAAAAGCTCCTGTCCTCACAGAATTGCAATTTATTTATTATCTAGTATAGAATTNTATTTATTATCTAGTATAGAATTTGTATTTACATCCCATACTGACACAGATTAAAGTGCTAAAATGTATTTTATAATTAATGAGCAAAAAGCAGCTCTATGATGTGAATCCAGGTGAAAATCCTGGCAGGGAGTTCAGCTCCCAGGAAATATCCCGTCGTCACAGAATTTCTTTACTATACGGTACAGAATTATTATTTACATCCCATACTGGCACAGATTAAAGTGCTAAAATGTATTTTAGAATTAATCAGCAAACAGAAGTCCTGTGATGCGAATGCAGGTGACAATCCTGGCA
>WAAG01006590.1:22638-33522 GCA_013390105.1 Tichodroma muraria
AGGGGAAGCTCTTATCCCAGGAAAAGCTGCTGGAACGGGGCTCCTGGCTCACCCAGTTAATGGGACATGGATGCCTTCTCTGGCTGCTGCTGTCAGAACTGAAGAATCAGGGAGCCTGTCAGGAATCCCAGGATTTCATTCCAAGAAGCAGCACATGCCAAGGCCTGAATGCAGATCCCGGGGCTGCAGCTCAAAGAGCCCCGGGCACAAAGAAAGGCAAAGGGAGAGCAGGAAGTTCAGTTTTTCGGATCAGCCACAAGGCAAGGCTTCTTCCCACTGTGGAAAAATGCAGAAAGATGACAGAAGAATGGCAGAGGAAGCAGATCTTCCTGCTTTTCTTCAGCCTTCAATGAGGTGAAGGCAAGTGCTTTTGAATGAACGTGCAGCCAGAGAGAAGATGCATCTGATGCAAGGCCTGAACTCCCAGCAAAGCTGATCCCAACCCCACGATCCTATTTCACCCCTCAAAATCTGGGATATTCTGTCCTTCCAGCTTCCAGAACTGTCCATGCCAGAAAACTGCATTTTTATGTGTATTACCAGCGTGTTACCTATAGGCTCAAGCATGCAGTGAGCTAGGAAATTATATATATTCTGCATGCAATATTTTCCTGGCCCACACAGAGCACAGCAGGGCCTTTAGGAACATTTTCCCAGCACTCTGGCACATGCTAAGGACACTTGCTTTGGTGGGAAGAGGGAGATTTCATTCCCCCAACCCACCACCTCATCCTCCAGACGCTTTTTCTTACAATCAGACTGAACCCAATTAATTTATTCCCACAACAACCCCTACCCTGCATGGAAACAAGCCCTTTGATGGAATGATGGTTTTTTAGAAGCCAAGTTTCAGCCACACCTGGGATTTCAAATACATGAAAACCACTGCAAGGAAACTCCAAGCAGGATCCCGCATTCACTGGGCTTCAGCCACGGGAATAAACCAGGACCCAAAGAGCTGCCTGAGAAAACTCTGAGAGCAAAGGGATCAAAATCCCAACCAAGTGAGAGAGACAGAACTGCAGTTTCTGGTTCAAGCATTCCCTGACTCCGCCAAGCTTCAGCCCCAAGAAAAAACCAGGATCCAAAGAGCTGCCTAAGAAAACTCTGATAGCAAAAATCAAAATCCCAACCATATGAGAGAGACAGAGCTGCCATTTCTGATTCAAACATTCCCTCACTTTTCCAAGCCCTCCTCCCCCCATTCCCATCCCACTCAGGGGGCAGACGGAGGAGGATGCTCCATCACTGCTCCTTTTCATCCTGACTGACCAAACCACCTCATTAACCACGCTCATCCAAATCCCACCCTGAATAGGAATTTGCATATAGACAAGGCTTCTGCAGCTCATTAATGGCCTCTGAATAACTCTCACACGTTCATGAATTTATACCCTGCCTGCCCCTCTCACACACACAGGGACACGAGGGTTTGTTTAGGGTCTGGTGACAAAACAAGGCATTTTGTAGGTTTCAGCACAGAATTTTAGTATGAACTGGCTTCACCTTTTGTGCCTCCTGATCCACTCACGAGGTAACAACCTACAGCTCCTACTTCCAGGTAAGGATGTTTTAATTGCTCTACAATACTGCTCAGCCCCTATGTCAAAAAGGAAAAATAAAAATAAAAATAAAGGCATCAAGACACCATTGTGTGGGCCCAAGGAATGGAATCTATGCAGTTAATCAATTATTAATTAGCTCAAGCCTTTTACCAAACTGTGTGAATGCCCTCTAAAAAACAAAGGCATATTCTACCAAACTTTTGGAGTGAACCGAATGTAGGAGACAAGTTCCAACACATCTCTGCTTCCCCTTCACGCAGCTTGGCACCACCTCAGAGTCCTCCATGTGTTTAAAAACAACAGAACAGCACAGGTCAAAGGAAACTATGAAAATCCAGTCTGCACACACAGGCGGAGTACTCCTCCAGCATCAAGAACTGCTTTAAAAAAATAAAAGCAGGCCCTGGATCCTCAGCTGCTATTCAAAGTTCTTCTGTTACCATCGGGGCTGAGCTGTTCCAAGAGCAAACAATAGAGGAAGGTCATGCATGGAGTCCTGCACTGGCACACTCGGCTTAACCTGTTCCTGAACATCCAAAAAAACCCCGGGATCAGAAGAGTTTAAGGATGGAGAATCACTGGCAGAGCCCAGTTTAACGTCCAGAACTTGTGGGAACAGCAGAGCAGCCAGCCCAGAGCTTTCCAGAGCTCTGGGGTGACCTTTGCCACTGCTGGGCCCAAGATAAACACAGGTATGAAAACATCAGCTCAGCTGCGAGCACACAAATCACTGGGAGAAATGATTGGGAAGGGAGCAGAGAGCAAATCAAAAATCATTCCAAAGGATGTTAATGCCTGCTTCGCCCAAAGCTCGAAGTGCGGGTGGGTTTGGTGGTCTCCTCTTAAAAAAATGTATTAAATAATTACATATAAATACAGACACGCACACGAGAAGTGGAAATGTTCAGAGGATGGCAGAAGTCCAGAACGACCTCCCTAATGAAGAAATAATAAAAGCTAAGAGTTTTCAACCTAAAAATAGAGGACCTGGGGACAGCTATGATCCAATCTAGAAAACCATGAGCAGCACACCGAGATGGACAGGGGTGAGCTGTTTGTCCTCCTCCATCACAACATCCATGGATGGAACCAGGCTCAAAACAACACGAGCAGGGTCAGAAACCCCTCCCAAAATACTGGGAACAAAATTAGGTTATCAAGGTTCACGAGAAACCTGGAGAGGCACTTGAAAATCTATTTATTATGGCTCATCCACCCCACTGGATCCAGAGGGCTGAGCTGGAAGTGGCCGGAGATGGAGGAATATTGCAGGGAGGAGATTGCTCCCACTTTGCCCTGTGGTTGCTCCTCCCCACTCACTCATTTCCAGAAGCTGCAGGAGACACCACCAGGCCCTCGGTGTGAACCCCCAGAGCCACTTTTCCATTGCTAAGAATCAGGTTCTAACACATTTATTTCTAGCCATTTCCTCTGAAACCCAAGTGACACTGACGAGGGCATCAAATAAAAACGCCACTGCAGAACAGAAAGAGTCCAATTTTAACAGCAAAGAGGTAAAAGCAGGAATTAATTATATGAAAACCTAGGTGGACACCCTTTAGAAAAATATTATTTAAAATCCTTGTTATTCAAACCAACAACAGTTCTGATACTTGCAAAAAAAAAAATTTGAAGCCCTGCCATGGAGTGGCCTCAGCAGATTCACAGATGAGACGCTGTTAAATCAACACAGAACCTACCAAAAAGAACAGCTTTGTTTCTGTCCCACGTTTCTCCTCCTGCTGCTGTGCATCTCTAGGTGCACTCACAGCTCCATCCACAGCCTGAGCAGAGCTGGCTCCAACAGCTTTTCCAAGAAGCTGAAAATCTCCACAAATACTTGGACTGCTTCAAAGGCTCTTATTTTGCACCAGGGAAACGAGATACAACATCTGCACAGAAGTGAGATCATTTTGTCAAGGGAGTCTCGAGAAACAAGATGAGGAATGGATGCATCAAAAACATTCCCATCCACACAACTTTTCACAGGACTCTCCTGCAGTTCGGATTACAGATTTTACCTGAACCAAATCATCCCTACTGCATTTGGCTCCTGCTTTTTATGAAAAAATATACAATAGGAAGCTGCAGCTAAACTAAAGTGCCAAGGAAAACTCGGTTTGCTGCTATTTTCATCCTATATTCTATTTTGCACACTAACTAACTAATCATTTTTCAGTTGAGTATCTTGTACAAACCCAGCTTAGAAAAGCTAGGCCTCTAAGTTCTGCCCAACACAAATTTCTGAGAACATTTATCTATCACATGTTTGCACACTCCACTGACTACAGCCACAAAAGATGCAACTTCAGGTGCTGCAGCCAAGCAAGGAGGAGATTGAGCTCGATTTTCCACATGCTTTAGAGCCATGGGTTGGATGGGGTAAGGGGAAAGAAGGGGGAAAGCTCAGTATCCCGAGTTTCAAAATGGACAATAATTTCATGGAGCCTCCTAGTAAAGAGCCATGTGTCACCTTCTCCCCCCTCTGAAGGTTCACTGCTTATGAAATTTCAATTTTTGGAAGCAATTTCCACCTTTTCCACCGCTATCAGTGGGCAGTCTCAGGAACTACTTTTGCACACTGCTGAGGACATCCACAAACTGAAACCCTCAGCAGTAAAATCTCCTTGAGAACGACATCAGGGCATGGAATCACCTGTCCAAATCCCATTCCCAAAAATTCTTTGTCAAAGATGTGCAGTGCAGCAGGATGAGCTGGCAGCAGGTTTGGGAACAGGGCTCCTTCAGCCTGGTGGGGAGAAGGTTTTGGAGCAACCTCCTGGCAACCTTCCAACGCGTCCAGGAGGTCACCAAGGAAACAGCGGTGACCTCCCCACTGGAACACAGCACAGGCTGAAGCAAGAGGTTCAGGATGGAGAATAAAAAGAAGCCAAACCAAGCCTGTTTTCACCATGGAAACAGTTAAGCCAAGGAAGAGGCTGCCCACAGGGGTGGTGCCATCTCCATCCTGGGAGGTTTCACAGACCAGACTGGATGAAGCCCTGAGCGACCTGTTCTGACCCCGCAGCTGATCCTGGCTGGGCTGCAGATTTCCCACGGTCTCTCCCAAACAAAATCACTGAATGATCCATGGTCAGGATGGAGGGAGCGAGAAGGTGTCAAACTGAAAGACACACCATGAAAAACCAACAGCAGAGTCCTGCTGAACTCTGGCTCAAAGAATTCAGCACAACAATTTATATCAGGGCTAGAAAGCGGGAAAAAGCACTCAGGATACACCATAAACACATAAAGGACAGGGAAGAAAGTGTTTACAGAGATGAAGGGATGCTCCACCGCTTGTGAAGGGAGAGCTGCTGGCCATGTCGGCCTTGAAGCAGGGCGGAGACTGGAACACCCCTTGCTCCCTGTGCTGCTGTCAGACGTCCTTCCCGGATAGAAAGCAGCCTCTGGAGCATTTCCTGCAGCCCAGGCTGAGGGCAGGCAGAGCCCACCCATGTTTATTCCCACGTGTCCAGCGAGCTCATTCCCATTTCCTAAGCCAAACACGGGAAGTTCACTGCAGAGCATCGGCAGCGCTGCCCACGAGGTGACCAGCACTTATCGCTGTTCCCTAAATAAATTCCCACGTGGCCATGGAGTCCTCGCCCTGCTGCAGAGCCCGGGGCTCCCTTCTCCCCAGGCAAAGGCTGTAAGAGGCTCCTTTTCCTCCTCATTAATTATCATGCCACTTCCCATATAAATCTCTTGTATATCATCTCCTATAGACGTGAAGGTCAAGCTCAGGCTGACCTCAGGTCTAATTGTACCCTGGCTTTTCATTTCTTTGTTCCCCATATTCCAGACAAGCCCAGAACACCCTCCCATGCCTCGGAATCCAATCTCCAGAGCACTCTGAAGGGACACAGCAGACCAGCAGAGACATCCACGGCCAGCCCCAATCCCAAAAGGAAAACAAGATGAAGCAGATTGCTGACCAACTCCTGGATCAATACAGCTGCACCAGCCACGGGAGCCTCAGCCAAAGAGGGAGAAGAAAAGGTCTGAAGCACAGCACAGGCAGGACAATAACATCCTGTTCACCTGGTTCCATGGGGTCCTGCCTGCCACTGAAAATCTGCAAGATCAGAACAAAACTACCATCTCCCGCCCCATCCTCAGCTCCGTGTATTCCCAAAGGTTTAGCACCTACCAGTTTGTCTTGTAGCCCCTGAGCTTTTAATTTAATTTGAAATAGCCACGTTTTATGGCCGTGACTACGCCTGAAATGGCTTTGATAGCGTTGAGTAAAATTACAGAAATAAGCAGTCTTTTGTAAGCTCCTTTCTCCTCCTCATCCCCCTCCCCAGCAAGATTCTACTTTTAAGAAAGGCATTTGTTTCCATGAACAGACTGCTATTGAAGGTACTACGTGCAATTTCTGCATCATAAAATCCAATCATCTCCACTTTAAAAAAGCCCAAACCAACGCTCTCAGCACTTACTGGTCTGCACAGAGCTGGGCCAGTGACAGAGCACAATCAACACCTGAGCTTCACCAAGAGGATTCCAAAACCCAGCTGTCCCAGCAGTCACACAAAATGGGCATTTCCCCTTTTCTCCCCGCTTAAGAGCAGGACAAACATTTATTTGTGACTCCTGCAGGAACAATTCTGTTAATCAGAGGTGAAGGGGGGCAGCACAGGCTGAGGCACACAAGACACACAAGGTATTCACAGAGAAGTTTTTCACGTCAAAGCCATGTTTGCATTCTTCCCTGAAATCTGGGGTTTTCAAAAGGCTTTTACTACTTTTTATGGAGGGTGATAAAGCTGAGTTTTCCATTAGAAGGGCACCTGTAAAGCAAAAGTTTCTGCACTGGAAGCAGAGCAGCAAAAGCAAACAGACATTTCTGACACGACTTCAGGTCTGGAGGTGAAATTCTTTCCCCATGGAGCCAAGAGCCAAACACCAACACCCCGCATAAGAGAAAAGCCTCAAGAGAGAAAAATCCATTCTCCAGCCACAAATCCTCTGGGGCACTGAGCGATCCAAAAATTAACCCTCTCAAAATGCTGATTCCCAAGCAACCAAGGGACTATTGCTTCAAATTCCATGGTTTTGGCAGAGTCCAATGCCACAGGGATGGAGAGCACCAGCCCAACCCACCCCAAGCTTTAGAACAAACAAGGATTCCAGGAGATGCTCCAGAGGGTCAGACCCCTCCCCACTCCAAGCTTTAGGATAAACAAGGATTCCAGGAGATGCTCCAGAGGGTCAGACCCCACCTCACCCTAAGCTTTAGAACAAATAAGGAATCCAGGAGATGCTCCAGAGGGCCAGCCCCCTCCTCACTCCAAGCTTTAGGACAAACAAGGATTCCAGGAGATGCTCCAGAGAAAGGAGAGGGCTGGGGCTATCTCAGAACAATTACAGGGAGCACTCCAGCCTCAAGTGCCTGAAGCTCTGTTTTGGTTTTCACTCTAATGGCACTAAAGAGAGAACTGAGGAGAGGCTGATTTCTCTGAGCAGGGATTCCAGGAACTCCATCCCACCGTGCCAAACGCATTAGTGACAAGCCTGCCCTCCCCGGGCTCTGGTGGATGCAGGGCAGGGTATAAACCACAGCACTCAGGCTCCATCCCTATAAATAACTTCAATATCAGAGGTATCCGAGCTGTCTGCACCCTGCTCCACGGATGCTTTTAACTATTTGTCTCGTGTGCCTGCTCCACGAATATTCTCACCAAAGGCCAGGCGGTCCTGAGCACTTCCCCTCCCTGCAGGAACATTTTTCTCCTGCAATAAAGCTGAATAAGGTGCATCTCCTACCTGCTTCTAACTGCAATTTCTAAATACCTTTCGAACCAAAAGAAAAATCGTCTATAAATCCATTAAAAGGAACTACTACGAACTGCTGGTGCTGATACCTTCCTCCTCAAATGAATTTCACTTGCACAGACCCACAGACCCTCCCAGGATGGGGAAGGTTTACCCACAAGTGCACTGGCACTGTGTTTATGTGCACGCAACAATCTGGGGTTTACTGGCAATAAAAATGGGTTATGGATTGAGGCTTTGACAGTTCAGCTGCCAGTTTTGTCCCTCTGGGATCTGCAACCCCAGTGGGGATGACCAAAAGCTCAAAAAAAAAAAAAAAAAAAGATACCCAACCCAAGAATCAGTTAAAAATACGATTCTGCTGACACACATCAAATTACAGCACGAACGAACGTAATCCACGGGCTGAGATAACAATGAAAAGTAGATTATATTTACTTTAATCTCAGCAACACACAACCTCAGCAACTTATAAAAGGATTAAGCAGAAAGAGCTCGTAATGCAGAAGTGTAAAATTCAAATTGAACACTGAACTAGGTAGATTACGTTTATTAAAATGAGGGATGCAATTCCACAGGTCCATTTGTCACTGTTATCCCAAAACTGATTTCAGGGAGAGGTATTTCCCAACTGAGAATATTTCTAAGTGGTTTGTTTTCCTCGCCATTGTGTGGAAATGCTGTGATGAATTTTCATTCAAACTCTTGGCTCACTTTTTTTTTTTTTTTTTATTTTTAAAGTATAAATTATGTCTAACAAGAAACACACCAGGGATCTCTTCAATCCCCAAAGGCACTTTCTTAAAAGGAGAGAGAACAAAGGAGAAAACCTCCCAGCATGTGCTTTCCAAACCAGCTTCTTAGGACAGTATCAAGAATGACAATACTTGAACATAAGCTTTTCTTTTTCATTCTTTGATCCGTGGTTAATTGAATTGATTATTGCAAACTGTGTAATGATTTCCAAAATGCTGGAGTGGAAGGCGAAGATCACAACAATCTAATAACCAATTTAAAGAGATGTAAGAAATATTGAAGGAAAGATTTAATCACTCAAGTATACTCCTACCAATTAGAAAGAGCTTTAAATAGCTTACCTTGAGATAAATTAGAGTCTGGGTGCAATTAGACAGGAATAGTAATTAAGATCAGGAAAATTCACATATGCCTCAGCCTATGGAGTGAGGGAGAACTCTGCAGAAGAACAAACTTCCCAGTTACCTTATCTCAGCAGCAGAAAGGAAAACATACTGCTTCAATTTATCCAAACCTTCCTGAGGACCCAGGAATTCAGCAACCTCACAAGGATGGGATCTGCAAAGTTATGTTTCCTCTCATCTGATTTTTTTTTTTCCCCAACAGAACAAACAATCCCAAAATGGGGCAAAAAGGCTGAAACGCTCTCGCTTGTGGTAAGAAAACACATTACGGGAAAGGCAATTTCATGATTAAAGCTCCATGAAAAATTGTGGCAAGGAAGACTGACCACTGTTTTTCTGGAGGGAGAAAGAACTTGAATTTTCCTTTGGCAATAGCACCCATCGTATCACATTCCCCGATTTCCACATGTGACACTCCCCACACATAACCCCGGGGTTCTTTGCACAGGAAGGCAACAAAGTTTTAGTAACTTGAGTAAGTTTTTCTGTCAAACTTCTTCTGGCCAGGCAAAAGAGTCCCTGCCCAAGTATTACAGTTGATTTTAGTTTTTATAGGTCACTAAAATCTGAAATCAATCCCATCTGCTAATTAATCAGAGGAGAACCGTAAAAGGTTTCACCTAAGAAAATGAAAATAATTAAAGGAATTCACTGGTCATTCTTCAAACAGCAGAGTCTTAATCACAAGCCCTCCCTTAGCTACCTTTCAACTCCCAAAAAAAGAACTTAAAAGCACGTTTTCTGGGGATTTACTCCTGCTTAAAAATACCCAGTGTCCCCAGCCACGATGTCAGAGCTTTCCTTGAGCCACGTTTTTCTGAGGAGCACTCACCTCCTGCAGTACCCGAGGACCTGGAGAGCTGCAGGGTGCCAGCTCCAACCCCAAGCAGGACATTTTGTGCCCCCCTCTCCGTCCTGGCAGAGCAGGACCCACCCACGCACCTTTTTTTTAATTCTGCACAGTCTAAACACAAAGAAATCAGAACGTACTGAGGTCTTCAAAGCATGAATTTATGAAGTAATTGGGTTTTTTTAAGCAAACTGCCATCGCCACAGAAAAATGCCCAACTTTTCACAGAGTGCAATCCTCCAGTCCCTGCCTGCAAGTACCACTCCATACATAACCCGAGCAGAAAAGTGAAACTGAGGATAAAACAGTAACTTTGGCATTACCCTCCACATCCTGAGGCAGCAACGGCACTTTAGGAAACATAAATTTTAAAAACTGCGATTTCTCTCTGCCGGTTCTGAAGAAGGAGACTTCCAAGAGCGATCAATGAAGGCGTTTGGAATGACTTTATTCCCCATCTCCCGTCTCTTTTAACTCCTTTTGAGTCAGTCTTGCTAATAAAGGCATCACATAAACCCAAGCTGGCTGCTGTGCACCAGGAAACTCTCGCAGTCAGTCACCAAAACACACTATTCCATTTGCCACGCTAAAATTAACAAAAAGTTGAGCACTGGAATCACATCTTAACCCTCTGATCTTGTTATGTGGGAAGCAGAGTTTGAAAAGAAAAAAGGCTTAAGGACTACACAGCTCAAGCAATACAATATGGTCTGAGGATGCCCAGAAAAATGAAGGCCAGAGGAGGATTTAAAGGAAGATCTGAAGGGTCCTGACCCACACAAGTCAGAACACACTCACGATTTGATATTTCTTTACCTGCTGACAGCTCCTCAAGCATCTAAAAATGAAAGTGCACGATACCTTTGATACACAGAAAACCGAGATCTACCAAACCTCAAGGGAATGACAAAATATTTCCTTAGTCATACTGGACGTATTCCATAGTTTATGTTACACATTTAACACGCTTGTGACCATACGCATTTAATATCCACCTGATTAGTGCCGTTCACTCCGTGAACTTCAGAGGAGGAGGCAGGAGCCCTCCCGGTGAATAACGACCCTGTGACAACTGCGAGGAAACTCTGAAACTTTTTAACACCTCGCAGGGTGTGCAGGGCACGGTTTGCACCCACACACGGCCTCCAAGCGCCCGCAAAGTTTCGGGAGGGGTCTTTTCCTTGGATTTTTGGGCGGATGCCTACCAGCCTGTGTCCTACGGCTGCTGTTCCTCAAAACTGCTGGCTGTTTTGCGCGTTAGGAAATCCAAAGTTCCGCGTTCGGCGGAGCCGCTCCCGCTCCTGCCCCTGCCCCTCCCGGGTGAGCGCCCAAAGCCCCCCCCCAAAACCGCCCCAAACCCAGCGACCCCCGCCCGGGGAGCGCCGGCCCGGCTCCGGGGTGGCTCGGAGCGCCCCGTTTCCATGTGTTTCGCAGGATGACAGGGACCGCCGCCAGCTCAACACCGCGGAACTCCTCCACATCTGCTTGTGACGTTCTTTATTTACCGGCGGGGCGGCGAGCCGGGCTG
>WAAG01006590.1:38948-52573 GCA_013390105.1 Tichodroma muraria
CACAAGAAGAAAGAGTAAAAAGCAACCACAGCAGGTCCTGGGGAGCTGAGAAATTCAAAACCAGGCGAGACTTAAAACATCAGATCCTCCAGAAGCTTCAAATTGGCCAAAAACTATTCAAACATGAGGAGAAAACCTACAGAAAAATGCATTTATTTCCAAAATATCATCGCAGAGGTGAGGGAGGCTTTGAATTGCACTCCCCAGACTTCCAGCATCAACCAACCCAGGGTTTCACTGGGAGAAACTCTCTCATTCCAATTAAAAGGGATTTTTTAAGGCCCCAGTGCTTAAGCCAGAAGTTGTTTCTACAGACAGTAAGCGATTCTTAATAGGCAAAGCCAGTGGCAATAAAATAAAGGAATAAAAATAATTAATGTAATAAAATAAAGAAATAATAATAATCTCCAGAACGTGGAGAGTGGGTCCTTGTTAGGATGTTCCCCCATCGCTCCACTCACACAGTGCTTGTAAAATGCTGCTGTTTCCATATAATCTGAATTTCTAATAATTTTTCACAGAGAGTGATCTGGAAAAACACCTGTTCCAATCTGAGTCTCTTTCCTGTCCTATAATCCCCATTATGGACCACGCATGGAATTCCTGTGGAGTAGATTTTGCTCCAAATTTCCAGGTTTTTTTGCCTAAAAACCAGGATAAACTCAGGATAAAGCAGTAGCAAACAGATTGTGCCCCGAGACGGGCTCAGCTAGGGAAAAAAAAAAAAATCTGCATTTTTCACCCAATCCCTCTTCTTCCAGCATCCCCTGAGTCATGGGAACACCGCAAATAAAGCTGAGCTCTAGCAGCAAGCAGAGTTCATCTCAGATGGCTCATGTGAAAACAACCCAGCTAATTATACTGCAGTAATTACCTGAAAATTATATGTATGTTGTTTTTCCACCAGTCAATAGTGCTATTTTTGAACTTCTCATTGTTCCCATGGCCTGCTGGAGTCACGTTGTCTCGAAATCCTCTTTTTTTGGCTCATCACTCGCTCACCTCTGGCTTGGGGAGGGCTTTCTAGGAGAAGTTTCACCTGCAGCATTTGCTCTGCAGCTCAGATCTTCACCTGTGCAGCATTTCAGAAAATATTTCCATTTTAATCGTCTTTCTAATAAGGATTACAAGATTCTGGCTCAACATCCCATCAAGATTTCCTCCCGTCATCAAAAATCCTGAAAATTCGTGGATTCCTGGCTGTGATCATCGTGGTTTGGAAGAGTTTAATTTCCTTCAACTCTGATCCTCACCTGTGCTGCTTTTCAGAAAACATTTCCATTTTAATGGTCTTGTAAATAAGGATTACAAGATCCTGAATCAGCATCCCATCAAGATTTCGCCCTCCCCATCAAAAATCCTGAAAATTCATGAATTCCTGACTGGGATCATCCTGATATCCTGATTTGGAAGAGTTTAATTTCCTTCAACTCTGATCCTCACCTGTGCTGCTTTTCAGAAAACATTTCCATTTTAATGGTCTTGTAAATAAGGATTACAAGATCCTGAATCAGCATCCCATCAAGATTTCCTCCTGCCCATCAAGAATCCTGAAAATTCGTGGATTCCTGACTGGGATTATCCTGATTTGGAAGAGTTTCTTTTCCTCCCCTGCCCTGGGTGGGGCGTATGATCGCTGTCTGGGTTTTTTTTTTTTTTTCCTTTTAAGAGCCACCAATAAAAGCAGCCAAGTGTCACACCCCACTCCCAGGAAGGGAATGTTGTCAGGCAGCTAGGCTGGAAAAATGGGAGGCAGGAATTTGTGGATCAATCCCAAAAAACTCCTGCCATATTCCCTGATTTTGCCCAAATCCGTGGGGTAAAACACACTCAGAAGGACGCCTTGGGGGAATGAAGATGCTGATAATAAAAGGTATCTCCCTGGACTGCTGAGAGGAAATTAATTAACATTTGGAAAAGCACTTTGAGATTCTTGGATGAAAGATGCTGGAGCTGGAATGCTGGCAACATTCAAATAAGTTGGAATAACGTTAGTATTTATTGCACACAGTGCTTTCATCTTCAAAGCTCTTCATCAACATCAATGAGTTAACAAAGAAAATATTAATAAAGATTATATTTACCCATAAAATTACCCTCCCAAAGCACAGATAAATAGAGCTGCCTCCAGTTAAAAAAAAAATAGTATTTAAAAAAAAGCTTAGCCCCAACTCCAGTATCAGGCACTAAATCCCTGGTGGGGCTGTCCATGGCAAACCCACTTGGAATGCGGGATTATTAATTCATAGTTCGAACGAGGAATTATCAGTTTATATTCCGAATGAGGAAGTCTCAGTTTATATTTTCAATGAGGATTTATCAGTTTATATTCTGAACGAGGCTAATTGGACCCTAGGCCTAATCCACCACTACCAGGGGGAAAAATCAGGATAGCAAAGGGAGAAGGAAGAGCAAGTGCTTGGAAAATGGCTCTGGTTGGTGAGCAGAAATTCCAGAATCCCTGAGGCTGGAAAAGCCCTCCAAGGTCTTCAAGTCCCAAAAATCAAGAATTACCCTCCCAAAGCACAGCTAAATAGAGCTGCCTCCAGTATTTTAAAAAAAGCTGAGCCCAAACTCCAGTATCAGGCACTAAATCCTTGCTGGATCTGTCCATGGCAAACACACTTGGAATGAGGAATTATTGGTTTATACTTTGAATAAAGAATTATCAGTTTATATTCTGAATGAGGAATTACTAGTTTATACTTTTAATGAGGCTAATTTGTCCCTAATGCACCACTTTCGGGGTGAAAGATCAGGATGGCAAAGGGAGAAGGAAGAGCAGTGCTTGGAAGATTGCTCTGGTTGGTGAGCAGGAATTCCAGGATCCCTGAGGTTGGAAAAGCCCTCCAAGGTCATCGAGTCCAAGCTGTGCCCCATCCCCACCTTGTCACCTGAGTGCCACATCCAGGCATTCCTTGGACACCTCCAGGCCTGGGGACTCCAGATCTCCCTGGGCTGGCATTTCCAAGAGGAGGATGTTTGGGTTTGTTGTGTCTTTGGGATAAACTCCAGGGAGGGGAGGAATGCTCTGTTCCACGGGAAAAAGAGGTGGAACCCCGGGGGAGCTCCCAGACTAAACTATCCCAGCGCTGCTCCGAGGAATTGCACTCTCCTTTTTTTGTTTTGGAGAATGTCCTTGCTGGCGCAGGCACAGCTCTGCCATTAGCACTGGGAAGCTCGGCCCAGCAATTTACGGAAAACCAGGAAAGGAGAGAGCCCTTCCAAGTGCATTATCTGCATTGATTTCAAATGCTCACGGAGCAGCCAGGGCCCTCTCCCTCTGGGGCTCATTTCCCACTCCCCCCAGCTCCGTCTCTTCAGATAAATAAATTAAGATGGATAAATAAAGGTAAATAAACAAAGATAAATAAAACCAGGGTGAAAGCGTTCCGTTGTGATTTCCCCCCACCCGGCCCTGATTTATTCCCAATTCCACCCATTTCCATGGGTCTCCCTGAGCAGAGGCTGCCTGGCACCGGTGGGCTCGGATGCATTCCAGCACGTAATGGGCTGTAATAGATTTTTCACAAATCCATGGTGCTCCGCACAGGCTCTGGAGGTCATTTTAGGCAGCCCATCGACGCTCGCTACAAACATTTCTGGTCAGCCTGCTCTGCGCGCTCCGATCCGGGCTCCGCGCTCGCCAGATGTGCGTGCCACAAACCCAAAGCCATTCCCTATTTTTTTCCTGGCTTCCTGTGAAAAACACCACATTATCTGGGAAGCGTTTTGGAGCCCGGTCTTGTCAAGACCGGGGCTGTTTCTCCGGGGCTGGCTGAAGACTTTACGAACTTAGTCACACATTAAACTGCCCCGGTTAATCTGCTGTACAGCGACGGCCAGGCAGAGCTTCAAATATGTTTCGTTTTGGAGAGAAATCAAACGTTACCTTTGGGAAATATGCTTATTATTAGCATTAGACGCGGCTTTTGGGCTCCTTCCAAGAACTTCGCTGAATTATGGGCGTTTTGTTGCCGGCTTTTCTTTGTGCCCCGTATTTACGGCCGCGCTTGGGCGGGCGCCGGGGTCGAGCGTTTCTGGTGCGATCAGGGAGGTTTGCGAAGGGCAATTATTGCCCCGACGCCTCCCAGCCGGCCGGGAGCCAGCTAAGAGTGTGTCACCCCTGCCGTGGGCTCCCAGGGCAGCCCGCTCCGGCACAGGTAGCGTTTTGCAGGCTGAGGGGAAAGCGCACGAGCAGGAGGAGCCGGCGTCTGGCCGGAGCTGCGCAGCCACGGCCGGCCGGACGAACAGCCAAGGTCTTTCCCTCCCCATGTGATCTCTCCGTAATCCTCGGTTTCTCCCCTAGATCAACAGGTTCCTCTTTATTTGTCATTGTCAGCTCTGGGCACAAAGAGCCTTTTGTCTGCAGCTCTGACCCGAACACACACACAGGAGCTTTCCATTTTTTCGCCCGTTCTTGGCCGTGTGCTTTCCAACGCACTAATGGCTTTCCAGGCTGTAAAGCGGAACCTTGACCCCACGAGGGGGAGATGCTTGTGTGACGGCATCTCCCCTGTTTTGACATCATCGCTTCTCCCTGCTGCAGCAAGAGCCAGCGAAAATACTTGAACCTGATCCGCCCCAGAGCCCCTGCCATGGATACCGGCGCTGGAATCGCCGGCAGCTCCCGACGCCGGAGCTCAGGGAGGGCATGGAGAACCTGAGCCAGGCAGGAGCTGCCGCTCTGCTCTGCCTCCTCTCCTGCCTCATTATCAGTGTGGGGTAAGTTATCACAGCTCCTTTGGACATCCCAGCAGGAGTCTTGCCACTGCTTCCTGCGTTGCTGCGTCCGTGGATGCTGCCCTGGGAATGCCTCGCCGAGGGGGCAGCCACCGGATGATGAGGGAAAGTCATTGATCCGCCCTGCTCTCCCAGTTTTCTGGGATTTGTCACCACCTCGCACTCGAGCTGCCTGATTAGGAAGGGTGGGAAAAGCTGCTGCTGGCTCAGAGGGACCTTGTGAGGAATATCCTGCAGTTACCACAGTCTGAAAAGAGTTCATACCCTGGCGCTGGCACTTGTTCCGCACTGTCACAGAAACGCTTTTGTTTTCCAGTGAAAACAGCTCCGGAGCCAAATTCCTACCTGTCTCTTGCAGGGTGTGTCTTTGCCACATCACAGAAGAGGGTTTTGCTCGAGGTAAACCCACCCTGGAACCTCAGGGGTGGCTTAGGGCTGCTGAGGAGAAGGGGAACCAACTCTTTTTTCATTATTATTTCACTTCTTTCACCAAAGATTTGCTTTGACAAACATTTTTCCCAGAGCCTGGGAGGGGGCTGGGACCGGCTTCACTTGCCCGTGCGTTTTTGCTGCTGCTCCAGATGAGGGAGGAGAAGGGAAGAACTCCTTATCTGCCCCTGAAGCCCTTATCTGAGCCAGCCAGCTGGGCCACATCGGGACAGCAGGAGGGACAGGATGAGGGGAGGGCAGGCAACATCTGCCAAGAAATAAAAATGTGTGAGAGAAGGGGGTTTCTGCACCCAAAACATCTCCTGTGACGCCCAAAACATTCTTGTGCCACCCAAAATGCCTCCTGTACACCCAAAACACCTCCTGTGACGCCCAAAACTCCACCTGTGCACCCAAAACGGGAGAAGGGAGCAGCTCTCCCTGGCCTGGCTGTGCCCCTGGCCCTCAGCAGGGCAGGGTGGCACCTGCGCTGTCACCAGGGGCTCGTGGCCCTCGGGCTCTGCAGCAGCACAGAAATGTCTCCAGGAGAAAACTCCCCCTGGATTTGTGCCACAAACCCTCCTCCACCCGGCATTCGTGTCCCCAAAATTCAGCCTGGGGAAAAAAAGGAGGCTCCTGGTAGAGCCTGAAGGTGCTCCAGGAGAGGGACTTGGAGGGACAGCACGCAGGGAACGGCTTCAAACTGGAAAATGGGAAATTTCCAAAGTTCTCAGCGTCCCACCCGTGGCAGAGCTGTGGAGTGTCCCAGGAAATCTGTTCCTGGCACAGCAAAGTTCTGCCACAACCCAGCTGCTGCTGGTCCCGGCTGCCAGGCGGGTGAGGCTCCTCTGCAGGGCTCCCTCAGGCTGGTAGATTGGGGTTCTCCAGCCTGGAGAGGAGAAGGTTCTGGGAACATCTCAGAGCCCCTTCCACGGCCTAAAGGGGCTCCAGGAGAGCTGGAAAAGGACTGGGACAAGGGATGGAGGGGCAGCACACAGGGAATGGTTCAGAGTGCAAAATGGGAGATTTGGGTGGGGTACTGGGAAGGGATTGTTGTTCCCTGGGATGGAATTCCCAGAGGAGCTGTGGCTGTCCCTGCACCCCTGGAAATGCCCAAGACCAGGCTGGAGCACCCTGGGCCGGTGGGAGGTGTCCCTGCCCGTGGCAGGGGTGGCATTGGGTGGGCTTTGAGGTCCCTCCAGGCCCAATCCTTCCAGAATTCCATGATAATTCTGGCTTCACCCTGCTCAGCATTACTTCGGGGCAGCGTGATTCAAGGCTGGATACCTCAGACAGAGCCACCATCCAAGTTACCCAAACAAATCATCCGTCATTCGAAATACGTTGGGAAAAAAAGAAAAAAGGAAAAAAATAAAAAAGTGGGGGGGGGGGAAGTAAAAAAGAAATAGGCAGAAATGTGATGACAGAAGTTCCTCCAGAACCTCTGCTACATGAAAATGAACACTAAAGCTTTTAATTTAGCTGAGATTTTGCTCCGAAGAGGAAGATGTACAATTTGTTCAGGATGAGTTGACAGATGGGAAAATTAAGTCCTCTGTTATTGTTCCATTTGCTGGATGCAGAAAAATACTTAACACTTCCAGAGGACTTGGAGGATGGGAAGAGCTCTGAAGTATCAGCTGTCTGGACAAAAATTAGAGGCAGCAGTCGCTGGGGCCGATCCTGGGAGATGCCACATGCTTCCAAAATTCAGCTTTTTCCACAGCCATCTCCCTGCGGGAAAGCCGGGGAATAAACGGGTGAATTTAGTATTAGACCTAAAAAGCAGAATTACACAAGATCCTTTCTGTTTGATGTCTCCACCCAGCAAACTCTTTCAAAACTGTAACTTCTCCCTTTCAGTTGAATTTTTCTTTTTGTCAAGTTGGAAGCCTTTAGCTAAAACATCTTTCTTTTCTCTGCTAATCAAGACAGACTGTTAGCACTGGTTTTCCCTTTCCCACTGAAGGTGTCCTGCAGTTTTCTCCCATCCGGGGACCCGAAATTCTTGCAGATGGACACCAAGAAGTAATTAGCACCTCTTGGCCAAAATCGCGGCGGAGGGGCCGCTCCACCTGGCCTCTCCCAAACAATAAATTATGGATTAATGGCACATCCTGGGGCAGACTGGAGGCCAAATTCCCGTCTGGGGAGTGGGGTTACGGTGGGCCTGCTGTGCCAGGGATGTTCAAAGTGAAAATCAGCTGTAAAATGGCCAGGAAAGGGGCTTAAAGGAAAAAAAAAACAAACAAAAAATCAAGAAAACACCCAACCCCCAGCAATATCCAATTATTCCTCGTGGTTTGAAGTGCCGGGTGTGGCCTGAGGTGCTCAGGACGCCGCGTCCCGCAGCAGACAGAGGCATTGGTGGGGGTTAATCGGAGTTGGTTCCTTTTCATCAGGCACAGCCCGTCCCTTCTGCCCGCGCAGCTTCGCAAAGGCTCCGGGAGACCCACGTTCCTGATTCCAGCACCTCTCTGAGGAGCTGCAGAGCCGGCCCATCCGGGAAAACCCCGGGAAAAGACTGGATCCAGACAGAGTCATTCCCTTGCTGACGTCCTCATCCCAAAGTTTCGCAGGAGCGACTGCGGAAGCATCAGGTTGGAAAATCCCTCCGAGGGCGAGACCGGTCGCCAGCCCAGCGCTGCCAGCCCTGTCCCCAAGTGCCACGTTTGCACAGGGATGTCCCAGAGGGACAACTGCTCATCGGGATGCTGGATTACTGCCACTCCCTTGGGATCCATCCCAGGAACTCCTCCTGGGGAGGAAGGTCTCGCTGGAGGTAACGAGGAGCACTCCAAGGCTCAACCCCCCCATCCCACCTCAGCTTCCAGCCACCTCCAGCTTCCTTTGGGCAAAACCCCCTCTGCAATTCCAGCCTTTTTCCCGTTCTTTCAACCATTACTTTGCCCATGGACGTTTTACTTGAGGAGACAAAATAATTAAATAAATAAATAAATAAATAAATAAACCCCCAACAATTTAAACCCAGCCTATTGTTTTCACAGAACTGAGCTGCAGCAGGATCTCAGAACGTGGTTGTGATTTGCCACATCTGTTACTTCTATGCGTCGTTTTCGTGCCAAGAGTTTCACAAAAGGTGTTACATAACCCCATGGTGTCACAGAATTCAGCATGTTGCCACAATTAGGAGCCCACGTGAGCCTCGCAGCCACGATCTCGCCCGGGGTTTTTGCTTCTGGACATCCTTTAGCCCAGCCAGACACGAAGATCAAGCGTGGTGTGGTTTCCTCCTTTCACAGAAAGACTCTTGATGGACAAGTCCATGGAATCCTGGAATCATCCCTGCCACGGGCAGGGACACCTCCCACCGGCCCAGGGTGCTCCAGCCTGGTCTTGGGCACTTCCAGGGGTGCAGGGACAGCCACAGCTCCTCTGGGAATTCCATCCCAGGGAACAATCCCTTCCCAGTACCCCACCCAAATCTCCCATTTTGCACTCTGAACCATTCCCTGTGTGCTGCCCCTCCATCCCTTGTCCCAGTCCTTTTCCAGCTCTCCTGGAGCCCCTTTAGGCCGTGGAAGGGGCTCTGAGATGTTCCCAGAACCTTCTCCTCTCCAGGCTGGAGAACCCCACTCTCATCCACCTGGCAGCCGGGACCAGCAGCAGCTGGGTTGTGGCAGAGCTTTGCTGTGCCAGGAACAGATTTCCTGGGACACTCCACAGCTCTGCCACGGGTGGGACGCTGAGAACTTTGGAAATTTCCAGCCTGGCACTGCTTTAAATGAAAGGCTCCATCTCGTTCTCCCGGGTCAGATATTCTGTTTCAGTTTCTAATTTGGACCGCAGCTCTGGAAAACTTGATTAGAGCTGTGAAAACGGAATTTTTATTGGGGAGAACGGAGCTCTTTGCCAAGGTTTATTTTTCAAGGGAGTAAGACCTAATCCTAGAAGTGGTTCCAGGGCTGTGCTAGTCTGGATGCCCTTGCAATGGTTTATGGCAATTACGCAGCCAAAGCTGGACGGGCTGGTGATGTTTGCTTTGGACAAGTGCTGCAGATGGTAACCAGCTCCAAATGTACTCCTCAACGTGGTGCAGGCATCGCTGAAAATCCATTTTCCCCCAGGTTTCTCCTTTTTTCCCCTGCTTTCTCTTTCATTTTTACACAATTAGCACATTCCCAAATCCACCCTACCTGAAAACAGCGAAGCATTCAAAGCAGGCGACAGAGTAGCAGCGCTGAGTTCACACAATCTCCACAGACACATCTCCCGCCGGCTTCCAAAGCCCACAGTCCCACAAAATCCAGCCTAAACCCCCCGTTCAGGTGGAAATCTTCCAGGGAATAGCACATCAGCTTCCTCCAGGGAGCCTACAAAGGTTATGGCGTGGAGTGACCCTCTGGAGGGAGCTTTCCATCCGCGCCAGATCCAGGCTGAGCGGAGCCATAAACCCAGGAATGCTTGGGAAAAGAGCAAATTAAACCGTGCTAGACTTGGCAGGGCCCTCTGCGAGCGCAGGGCTTGGGGAAGGGGACGGTAATGGCCCTTCCAGCTGAAGGCTGCGCCTGATCCCGGAGCCAGGGGAGCACGAGGAGCACCAAAGGGTTCCCAAAAAAGCGCTCCTGTCCTCTTCCAAAGGGGTTTCCTTTAGGGCCGGAGTTCTGCGGCGCTTCCCGCCCGTTCTGGGGGGGTCAGGGAGGGGATCCTGCCCCTCGCTCAGCCCCCACCTGCAGGAGCATCCTGGGACAGGAGGGACGTGGAGCTCCTGGAGCAAGCCCAGCGGGTGACTACGAAGGCGGGGGGACTGGAGCACCCCTGTCGTGAGGACAGCACGAGGAGATGGAGCTGCTCAGCCTGGGGGAGAGATCTCCAAAATAACATCAAATAAGATGCAAAATCTTACGATTGCATCCTAAGATGCGAGGTCTCCAAAAGGAGCAGATCCGAACAATCCCTCCAAAATGAGCGGATCCCACAGCTTCTTTGAGAGTCAGAAAGGAGATCAAAGGAAGGGATGGACTGCCAGCTTTTAAGGGGAAAAAAAAAAAAAAAAGGAAAATGCATTTTAATTTTCCAGGAGAATCACAGGGTTCGCTTTGTTACTTGAAAATAGAAGTGATTCTGTGAGCAAGGCAGAGCTGCCCTGCACGCTCCCCTCTCACAGCAGAGCAGCACACAAAAAGTCGTGCTAGCACCCAAAATTCAATCAATTTAATTAAACCCACATCTCCTCACACGTGGACACCCCTGTTTATGCACAGCTCCTTGCTGTCCTGTTCACACTCGCCCTTAAAATCCTCGATTTCAACCCAAAGGACACCAGCCAGACACATCGCTGCTCAAATTAAATGGGTTTCACAAAAAACAGTGAAGACAAGGCAGGAGGAACCTCCAGCCAGGCAAGGACTAAACATCACCTTGTCCTCACGGACACCTCTCAGGTGTCCTCTCAGGATCACCTTGATCCTGAAACAGCTGGGATGTTTCCCAAGAAAGATCTTTCTTGGATTTGCAGGCAGCCAACACCTCACGGCACGTTTTGGTCACACCTGACCCCTCCAGGTGCTCCTGAGCCCCCTGGACAAACACATCCATGGTGGGCAGCATCCCGGGAATCTGCCAGCACCCCTGTGGGCCACGGGATGGTCTCCAAAGGGTCACAGCAGTGCTGGGGCTGAGGAAAAGCCTCTGGGACTCGCGGCTTGGGTCTGGGAGAGGAGGGGGATCCCGAGAGGACACCCTGGGGAGGTGATGGAGCCAATCCTGGGGGAATTCGGCATTCCCGAGGGGCCGAACGATGGTGGCTGGGAGCAGCCGGTGCAGCATCCCCGGGCACAGGTCGCTCCGGGAGGCGCTCTGGGATGAAGGGGGACATCGGGGGGTTGTTGGCCTTGGCTTTAGCCAGGCTTTGGCACAGCTTCCGCGGGATCCTCGTGGCCAAACCGGTGAGATGGGGACAGGATAAGGGGGTGAGCAGGAAAACTGGCCAGGCAGTGTCCAGGGCACAAAGTCCAGCTGCCACCCGGGGGGCAGCGCCATCCCCCAGGATCGATACTGTCCTCATCTGCCACCCGGGCGATGGGACACCGAGCTGGGAGGAGCGCGCAGCGCTGCGACCGTTCCGAGAGGCTGGGACAGGCCGGAAAAGGGACCTCGGGAGGGCAAATGCCGCGTCCTGCCCCGGGCTGGGATCAGGCACGCCCCGGGAGCGGCCTGGGCTCCCCTCCGGCTCAGCCTCGCGTTCCCGAGGGGCAGTTTCCACGGAAGGAGCGCAAAACCTGCGCTCAAACGCGGACACACTCCGGAGAGGAGCGCCGAGCGGAGCGACGCTGCGGCCGCCACCTCCTGGCGCCTTCATGGAATCATGGATTGGGGTGGGAAGGACCTTGAAGCTCCCCCAGTGCCACCCCTCCCACTGTCCCAGGTTGCTCCAGCCTGGCCTTGGGCACTTCCAGGGATCCACAGCTTCTCTGGGAATTCCATCCCAGCCCCTCCCCACCCTCCCAGGGAGCAATTCCTTCCCAATATCCCATCTAAAATTCATCCACACGAGGAACAGCAGGTTTGGGAGACGCTCGGTGCCCAGTGGCACATTCCCATCCAATCCCATCCATTCCCACCCCCTGCCTAAACCCGGCGTCGCTGCTGGAGACCCTCCTGAGGGCATCCCCCAGCCCAGGGAATCCCCTCCCGCCAGGAAAAGCCCCTGGAATTCTACCCTAGCGCGCGCGTGATGCCTCAAAGCGCTTCCCAAAGGGGGGAAATCGCCGCCGGGTTTCCCCGGGGGGGTCTCTGGCGCCTGCACACACACACACCCTCCCCGGGGAGGGAGCTGCTCCGCAGAGGGGTCTCCCAGCTCGGGCCATGCGGCAGCAGGACCCCTCCTGTCCCCGAGAGCCACCGCGTGTGCCCGCAGCGAAGCGCGGGGGGAGCAGCATATGGGGCCGAGGCCGGGCCAGGCTCCTCGGAGCCGCTCTGCCACTGGCCTGAAAGAGCAACTCCATCAGCTGCAGCCAGCAGACCTTCTGCTTCCCCCGGTTCCACACCCGGCACAGGCTCAAACGCAGGCACGCCGGGCTCCTTCCTGCTTTAATTATTTAAAAATCCTGACTCCGGTTGTTTATTTTCAGGGTCGTTACCGCGTTCAACTGTTTTGAGGCTAAGCAACAACAACAACAAGAAGAAAAAACGGAATAAAAGAATTTGAAGCCTTTCCCTCATTCTGCTGGTGAAGTTTAATTCACTCTAATTATTTCATATTACTTAGACTGTAATAGTTTCATAATTTCTAGTATATTAAGCACTTAATACGTTGTGTCATTTCAAGTCGCATATTAAATTCTGCAAAGCACATTTTAATGAGCGCTAAGTAGTGGGGAAATATTAATACAGCCTAATGGCTCATTTTTGTGCCCGTGTTGGGAGGCACCGCTGGGGCAGGTGGGCACAGCGGGGGCTGGATGAAATTATGGGCTGGAGAGACACCCAGGGCATCTCCTCTGCGGGGTCACCCGGTGCCACTCCTGTGAGGTGGCACCAATGACCCAGTGAGGCACAAAATGCGAAGGAAAAGGCTCAGCTGCCCCTCTACGAACTCCAAAACGGTCCAAATGTGTAATTCCTCCGAGTGAGCGCCCCTCAGCTTAACTCAGACCCTCAATTCACCTCCCTGGGCCGCACATCCCCTCCGTGTCCCGGCACGGGGATCCTCCCCCTGCACTCACCTGCGCGGAGGTGCCGCCAGCCCCGCTGCTCCCGCTGCTCCCGCTGCTCGCGTTCTCGTGTCACACGCAGGATGATGCCCCGTGCAGGGCGGCTGTGACCGAAGGAATAAGCCCAGAACGGCTTGGAAGAGACCTTAAAGCTTCATCTCATCCCTGCCGTGAGCAGGAACCTCCCACCGTCCCAGGCTGCTCCAAGCCCCGTCCCACCTGGCCTTGGACGTTCCGGGGATGGGGGAAAGAAGCCGTAAGAACTCCCTCTGAGACCCAGACAAACAAAACCCTCACGCGGGCTCCCGCCCCAAGTTTTCTTAACCTGCCCGCCCCCCAGCCGCGTCCACCTGCCCCGGCTGGGAAGGGCCTCCTCACCCTCAGGGCGTGGCTGGGGGATGCTGCTCCTGCTCAGCTGATCCCGAGGTCGCAATCGGGCGAGAGCTGGGGAGCTGCACCTCCGGCTGCGCCCACGCGGTGGCGGCCCAGGCCGCGGAACGGCCTAACGAGCCCCGGCGCTAATTAACGGCAGCTCCTTCTCCGCGGAGCTCCGGGGCGGGCTCGCACCGCAGCGACCCCGCGGCGGGCAGCGCGCCGCGCCCGTGGCGCCCCGCTGCCCCCTGTGCCCTCGCCCCGCTCCCCGGGATGCCGCTGGTCCCCGGGATGCTCCCGGGCCCCGCATCCCCTCCCCCGGTCCCGGTCCCGCTCCCGCAGGGGCCCCGCTGTGCTCGGTGCATCTCCCTCGCAGCCCCGGAGCTCCCCCGGTGCAGCCTCGCC
>WAAG01006598.1:7836-33036 GCA_013390105.1 Tichodroma muraria
GCTCCTGCGGCGCCCCCGGGCCCGGCCGTGCTCCGGCGGGAGCCCTGTGGAGCGGCTCCGTGCCGCAGCGCACGTCGCCCGAGGGGCGCTCGGGCACCGCGGAGGTGGCGTGTGCTCCTCTGCTTGGGGCACCCTCTCTGCCGCCGAGCCCTCAGAAACGTGTAGCACATCCTATTTTTCTTTTTTTTTTTTCATTATTTTATTTTTTTTTGACTGGCTAGTGGTAGGCGAGGCAATGCTGCTGCCCGCGAGGTGTGCGGCGGGGAAGAAATGAGTTGCCGTTCAAACACTGCAGGTTGAGATTAGCAACCAAGGTTTCGGTTCTACAGCTGACAGCGGGTGATCTGAGTGAATTCGAAGGTCTCGTTCTGCAGGGGAGAAGCTGCTCTTTCCTGTGTGAGGAGGGGGTTGTGTGAGAACATGAACGCGTGAGGCTGAGGGGAATCCAAAGAAGGTGTATCTGGTACTAAAAGTCTCTTCTCGTTGTTGAGTTCTACGCGGTAAATGATGATGCTGAGATGTGTAATTGAGGTTGGACATTAGGAGGAATTTCTTCATAGGAAGGGTGATTAGACATTGGAATGGGCTGCCCAGGGATGGTGAAGGTGTTTAAGGAAAGACTGAATCTGGCACTTATTGCCATGGTCTAGTTGACGAGGTGGTGTTTGGTCGTAGGTTGGACTCCATGGTTTCAGAGGGCTTTTCCAACCTGATCCTGTGATTCTGTGAAGGTGTCACTGCATTGTCAGTAATCCCGAGGGTTCTGCCAGGTGAAGGGGCCGATCCCAGTTTCAGGCTCATTTGACTGTGTGCTGCTTAGATCTGTTCAGGTTCACATAGAAATGGAAGGGAAAGTGAAAAAACCATGAGTGGGTTTTGATGAACATGGGCTTAATACAACTTAAATATCATAGCACAGCAAAATACTAATAGTTGTGGCCATCTGCACAAAGCATATAACTGTATGTATAACTCTTCATTTAATTTTTTTCAAGCAGAAGATGGACAAATCAGACACAGATAATACAGTTTGGGCATGTTTGAGTCACAAAGGTGAACCCCCCCATTTTTGGCTCCTGCAAATGGAACACCAATCTTCATTTAAAATACTTAAGATTTTTAAGACCTTTATTCACCACAACTCGTAAATTTTGCGCTGCCTCACGATAAAAATATGAAAAATAATTTAGAGTTGAAGATGTTTATCATTATTCCTTTCGGTGCTCATGAAAGTCTTGTGGCAAAACAGTGGTTTATCATTTAGGAAGCTCATTCCTAGAAGAGAGGGACAGAATTCAAATAAAAGAAGTGCTGTAGAAATAAAACTGCAAAAGCATTCCAGGGGAGCTTAAGGAGGCAGGGTATCACCGTGTGCTGGTTACCTTGATCCAAGATCCTTTTGAATCTGAACCAAACCTGTGGATTAAATGCTCAAATATTAGGAAATGAGATGATTCAAGTAAAAATGCATGTTCAGAGTTGACTTTTGCAAGTTTCCTTTAGCTTTTGACTCTCAAGAACTCTGCCAACAGACACTGGAAACATTTTGGCTTTCTGTTGGACTTTAGCATGTCTACAGTCTGGCTCTCACACACTAGTTACCTGTTCATATTTACCATAAATAATGACTAAAAATATAACTCACAGCTAGATTTTGGAAGTAACTTCTGGAAGGGTTTGTTTCCTTCTCTTTCCCCCACCCCTTTAAGACTTTTTGTCTCATGGGATTTGTTTGCAATCTGCTAACTGAAGCTCTGAGGCAAGTTTGCCAGATCTGGGGCTGCATCATCACTCTGCACATCTGGAAGTGGTTTATGTGCTCTCATTCCTCCAGTGCAGCGTCTGGACTCTGCACTATTCCTCAGCAGCAGAGAAAGGAAAGAAAACCAGCACAACTCCAAAGTAAACTTTGAAGAGTTCGAAAAAGGAATTGAATCATAAAACTGTTACTGTGCCCTGTAAGGCCCTTGTGTGGGTGACTTCAAAGAAGGATGGTGGTCAAGGACGCTTTGGCAAGAGCACTTACAGCTGTGGGCTATCTAGGATCCAAGTAAATAGCTCCACAGCACTTCAGGAGAGAGGAGTCTCGAATACTGTGCTGCTTTGAAGAGGTAAAAAGACTAATTAAGCAGGAAATATCTGAGCAGTAATGTCACTGTTTTTGAGCTTTCCCTTCTGCAGCCCCTCGTTTTGTTACAGGATTTGGCAGCTGAGTTAAGGACTGCCAGGTTCCAGGAGATAATGTCTACAGTCAGAAAAAACTGAGTAAATATTTGCAGGGGAACAAATATACCTCTCCTTAAAAATCAGTAGGTAACCAATTGGTGTTTTAGAGGCTTAGGAGTGCTGCAGTTGTAGAACTCAGACTTGTGTGTGAGTCTGTCTTTGGTTTTTAAAGTTGAAAACATGGTTCAGTCTGTGTGGATTTAACAATTTCTGGAGATAACATGAAGCTGTGGCTGTGCAGCTTTCATCTTGCAGTGATCATCAGGACTGTTTGTGCCTATTGCTACAAATGCTAATCCAAAGCTAGTAGGCAGCTCTGTGGAAATCAGGGGAAGATTGTGATCAGCTAAAGTGGGATTAGAAAATTAGTCCAAGAGTGTAGCAGGTTCTGTTGTCTCTCTGCTTACATAAATGAGTAAAGTTTTTAAATGTAAAAGAAAGCAATACTTCTGTGTAATGCGTGAGAGAAAGGCTTTCTCAGCTGTGTTTTTTTCTGACAGATAAGCTTGATTTCCTCTGTGTAAATTAATGCCACATGAAGAGAATGGTCTGCTGGAATGTAGATAAGTAGTGCAGATGTGGAAGAACTTCCAGAGTACTCCTTTCTCACTGCAATTTAGTCATTAGCTAGGACTTAAATACATGTGGATATAAATTATTTGTAAACAAATTCACATCTTAGATTTTATATATGTTTTTTGTTGTTATTTAACTTGTTGGTCAAAGTAGAGACTAATTTAGGATGCTGCCTGAACTTAAGCACTAACCAATGAGAGGTGGTTAGTTTTGTGACTCAGATTTCAAGAATTCTTGCTGTTCTGTCTGATTTGTCAAGGAGCTGGAACAAGCTTCATTTTTATGTGTGCACAGAACCCATGTTATATCTGTGCTGTAATGTGTCCATATCTGTATTTGTGGAAGCAGGAAAAAATTGGATTTTTCTCTCCCCACCAGCTTCTAGTGCTGTTTTTTGCTGTTGGTTTTTGTTGTTTTGGTTATGTGGTTTGGGTTTTTTTTCATAAATAGTAGTTTTGGGTTCAGAATTCAAATGAATGTTGTATTTCTCAGAATCCTGTACTTTAGGGATTATGTTCTCTCTTCTCAGACATGGCTGCTCTCAGGCCTGGACTAGAAGCACAGTTTTAGGGAACTGTGTTTTAGCTACTGTCTTTTCTTCAGCATCACAAAAAGATGTGCATAAATACAAGCCACACTACACACACTGGAAGAATACGGCTCTAAGAAAATATTTTCACTATTGCTCTGAAATTTTTTGAGGGTCTAGAAGACACTGCCCTGGCATAAGATTCCATATATGTTTGGGAATGCATGCTCCAGCAAGACATTAGTATTTGTGATAGTTACTATGTTTGAGGTGAAATCAGAGATAAATACATTTATAAATTGCATTAGTGGGTGTTTTAATACTTCTTTGCACAGTGTCTTAAAATGTTATAAAAATTGCCTACTGACATAGATGATCAGGTGGGATTTATGAAAATGTTTTTCACAACCTATTAGTTGCTCAGATTATTAATAAAAAATATTTCTAACCCATAATATTAGTTATTTGTTCAAAAACAAAAAAAAAGTATATTTACAGAGATTAATTGCAGTTTTGCTTTTAGCAGTTTAGCAGTAATATGTGATTATCCAAAACCTAGACTTTTATATAACTAGAGTTCATTTCTGGCATTAATGATATTTCTCTCCTTTTTTTTTTTTTCCTAATTTTTTTTTTTATTTTAGTTTACCACAGGACACAGTTCTCATCCAACAGGACACATGGCTCTTTTAAAGAAAAGTAAGAGATATAAAAAACATTTGAAGGAGGTATTTTTTTAAAGGAGGAAACAGAAATGTCAAATCCAATTTCTCACACAACTGTTGTCACAGTTCCATTCAAATTTATAGTTCTAGTGTTGCTAAATTATGCTTAACTTTAAGCATGCAAATAAGTTTTTTTCCTGTTAACTGTGTCAGATAAGTACCACCATAATTCACATTAATTTAAAATTACTCACTGCTTTACTGCATGAGACTGGAGATTGTGAAATTTCCCACCAATACTGCAAGTAGCTGCTGTTTTCATGTGAATTGTGCCCAGAGCACTGAAGCCGAATTTTACAGAGCTCTGCACGTCATGTCATTAATGCTGTTCATACTCAAATCTGAGGTGTGGCCCCAAGAATTTTGGGATTCTTATCCCCTGTAAGGGTCGGTGACTGAAAACGGGCTTCTGCTTTTACTTATGTGCCCGAAGTTCCTCAGAAGTCAATGGGCTTTTTCCTCAGCTGGTTTAAATTAGTGCAGGTTTGGTTTAGTAAGTTCCATCTAGTCTCATGCCCAGTTGTGGCCAGTTGGCCATTTTGATTAAAATAGATCAAAACTCTGTTACCTTTGTTCTTTTGAGCACCTTAAATACTTGTGGTGTTGCAGAAGTAGCAAAGTAATCTGAAACAAAGAACACCCATCATCAAAGTAACTGTTGTGCTTGGTGAACTGTCCCAACACCTGCACATGCTTGGTTTATGTTGAATGACTTAAACTTGTACAGAAGACAGTCTTCTAGGAACTATAACTTAGAATATACAGTCAGGTCTTAGCCTTGCTTTGATTTTACATCGATGCCCTGTCAAAATAATTATTTTCAAATATTTTGAAACATTCCTGGTTTCAGTAGCATGGTGGGTTTGTTTTTCTAGAATTTTCAGGGTTTTGATCAAATGCACTTTCAGTATCTAAACATTGAAATAGATTAAAAAATTCTCCTGTGTCTGAACTTTTATCAGGGAAGCATGACAGAATGGAAAGGCTACATAAAAATAATTAACTCATTAAGGGAGTGTAAACAGACAACAGCCTAGCCGGGAAAGAAGTGTTCCAAGCTCCTGGTAAAATTCAGAAACATGTAAATTTTCTAGCATGGATAACCCATATATGCTGGGAGTCTTATGATTTAGTGCGCAAATTAACCGTGAAAATCAGATAGTTGGGGATTGTTTTAATAGGGGAGAGCTACTGTTGTGTTTCTGATGTAAAATTTTTAGCTTGATCAAATAACATGAGAAAAACACAACAGATAGAGGTTATCAAATTCTTCTATCATCTGTACTGGTTGCAAATTGGATTTTTTTCTTAATCAGATAATTGGGAATTACTTGTTATACTGATTGCTAACACATTCTCCCTCTTGTTTCAGTTAACCAGATCTTACTGTTGCTTCTTGTCTTAACCGTGTGTGCTATTCTGTATAACAAAGTTCACCAAGTGCCACTGGCATTAAGAAATGAAACAGGTAAGTGACTTGCACTTCAATTTCATTTATGTTCCTGTTTTATATTCCTCATGTCTTAACTTGAACAGCACTCTTCACCTTACTGAATCCTGTTTGTCCTGCAGTAGATGAGCTACTCACACTGTTTCATACAGTCTGGGATGAAAAACATTTTGCTTCTGAATTACTTGAATAAAATTATTGGAGAATGATAGCGATGACTAAGAGTTGTAATTCTGATTAAGCTTTTATCCAGATGCCACTGATGTAGATGGATGCTGGAATGTATCCTAACTTGAGCTGAGCAGATTGCAGTTGTCAAGTGGTAATAAACTTTGATCACGACCTGCCTCCTTGGGAATGTTCTTGGCCTGATTATCCATTTCAGATAGACCATCAAATCTTCATATTTATAGCAGAAGTTTTAGGTGGAATTTTTACAGTGACAGGAAGTTGATAGAGTTAACATGGTTGGACTAGTATTAAATGTTTATATAAATAGCTTATTCACTGTTCCCAAGGTAAACAAACTATCTTGATATAAATCATTTATTTTCGGTGTATTTTTATTAGGGTTGTTATGACTGTAATTGTTATGTTTTAACCAGTATGATTATATCTGTTTAAGTTCTGTAAGTTAATCAGTGCCAATCAGAGATAAAAATCTTTAGCAGGAATGTGACCTGATTCGGTATAGTTTAGGTTTTTTCCCCCTTATATCATTAGCAACTTCCTGCTGGTACAAATTTTTGCACTCTTCCTTTCAAGCCAGCTTGCCAAAGAATTGGAGCTCATGCAATTGCACTGTCTCTTTGACTTACCTCCTTCCTTTGTTAATTTTGGAACCTATTGTTCAATTGGTACTAAATATAACTGAGAAGTAGAAGTCTCGAAGGTATTTAAACTTCTCCAGATTTCACGTGAATAAGCAGCTACATGAAGGACACGCTGAATTGTGTTCAGTAGAAGATGCCGAGAACTCTCGTATTTATTCTTATTTATTCTCTTTGGAGGTATCCAACAGTCCAGTCAACCTGCAAGTGGTTCTGGATTAGCAACAGCTCAAGCTGTGTGTCTTGCTAGATGGGGAAGTGTGTAGGGTATGGTAAGGAAAAAATGGAGTGGTGATAAAATGATTCCACTACTTACAGTAGTACTTACTCATTTTTGTGACCCAGGTCTGACGTAAAATGGGTTTGTTTCTTGTAGTGGATCTGGAGAGCCCTGAGGAAATGGAAGAAGAAATCCCCGTGGTGATCTGCGCTGCTGCGGGCAGGATGGGTGCAGCTGTAGCAGCAATCAGCAGCATCTACAGCAACACAGAGGCCAATGTTTTGTTCTACATCGTTGGGCTGAAGACAACCATCCCATATGTTCGGTACACACCAGCCTCGCTTTGTTTTGGGCTGTTGCTAGAGCCCAAAATGTTGTTGTTCCCCCTAGCACGGGCATAACCACTTTTGGACTTGGCAGGACTTTTCAGGGAAGTGTAGTGGTATTGGTAGCAGCCCCCAGGATTCTGTATGTGATGGAAAAAGGACCACTTTGTCCTACCCCGGGCACTGACTCGTGCAGAGGGGTGTGAAATAGCCAGGCCATGCCACGCCTGCTCTTCTCAGCTTTTTGTAGGTAGGCTGCAGGAGAGGCTGTAGTAAGGTAAGGATACACTGCCTGCTTGTCACGATCCCACTTTGTGGCACTGCACTTACCCCTCCTCTGGTGCTGGGTCTTCAGCTTCAGAGTAGGAAATCTTGCTGTTTAAAGCTAATTTCAGTTAAGACAATGTATTAAAGTTATAAGAAGAGGCCCAAAAAGTAATGTGATGATTTTCCTTCCTTTCCATTTCACTTCGTTCCTTGATTTCTCATTTCATTTCCTTTAATGAAATGAGAATTCTTTATTTCATGAGAGGAAATGAAATCTCAGGATTTCAATGAGTATTCATCTCATTAAATTTCAGTTCATTTCACAGCACTTCATTTCATTCCATTCAATTTAAATGTTTTCCCTTCACTTCAGAATTTTCTTTTTCTCAATTTCACTACACGGTATTTTCCTTTCCTTTCTAACCTTTTTGCTTTAATCCTTTATTTCTCATTTTATTTCCTTTCATGAAATGAAAATTCCTCATTTCATGAAAGGAAATGAAATCTCAAGATTTCAATGAATGTAATTTCTTGAAGTTTCATCTCATTTCAATGCACTTCATTTCATTCTATTCCCTTTCACTTGTCTCACTTCATTACATAGCTTTCTCCTTTTTTTTTTCATTTCATTTTATTTCATGTCTCTTATTTCATTTCACTTCATTCCTTGATTTGGTATTTAATATCCTTTCATGAAATGAACAATCCTCATTTCATGAAAGGAGATGATATCCTGATGTTTCAATGAATGTAATTTCATGAAGTTTCAGTTCATTATGTTTCAGTGTTCAAATCTGCAAACATTGTCTTGAAGAGGACCAAGATGTGAATGCAAACTAAAACATTTCTTAGCAGTTCTCACCTCTGGCTACCTCACTTCTGTAGCCTTTGTACCTGCAGTTTGGGTCAGGAGAGAAAATAAACAGCAGTGATAAAAAATCTGACAAAAATAAGAAAATAAAATTAGTTTTGTCTAAAGAAAACATAATTAGGAGCTGATGTGGAAGTCATCTGGAAGAACATGAAGCTGTGAAAGGGAGAAAACTAACCTCAGCTTTAAAAGCACTGTAGATAGGATAAGAAATAATCATCTTTATTTATAGCAAGAAAACTTAGAAGAACATAATTTGTTGGAAGTAATGGTGAAAGATGAGTTGTTTGGGCTACATATGGAGTCTCTGGTTTTGGGAGTGGTGATGGGTGTTTGTTTTGTTGGGGTTTTGTGGGGGATTTTTTATATTTTATTTTAAGAACAGGTTTAACAAAGGTCTGTGTGCAATAGCTGTAGACATAAGTGATTCTGTCTTGGGATAGAATAGATCAAGTGAGCTTTCAAGGTCTCTCATTATCCTCCTAAGTATCTGTGAATTTCATACTGGAAGTACTTGCCATGCACTTGATATTTCTTTTATCACTTCTTTCCATCACAGAAAATGGATTGAAAATTCGAAACTGAAAGAAATAAAATATAAGGTCGTGGAATTCAATCCTATGGTGCTAAAAGGAAAAATCAGACAAGATGCATCACGTCCTGAGCTGCTGCAGCCTGTGAGTCAATGAACGCCACATAACTAATTATTGAGATTTTTATTACTTATTATGGGCTTTAAAATGTCCAAGATCTGTTCCATTTCATGGAGGGGGGTGTGTGTTTATGTCTGTTCCAATGCAAGAGCCAATGACCATGAGATGAAATTAGTCAGAGTGACAGCATAAACAAGAGATGTTGCACACTTTTCATGCAATGAGTATTACATCTCTAGAATTCCTCGCTGAAAGGTCTTGTGGATGTAAAAATGCACAGGGGTTCAGTTAGGATCGAAGTTCGTATTTAGATCACGTCTAGATCAGAAAATCCCTTGAGCTGAAAATAGCTGAAAGCTAGGAGAATACATGGAGCAACTGTTCTGGATGCTTGCTCTATTTTTATTTTTCACTGAACATCTGGTTAGGACTACTCTGAAGGCAGGGGCTGGGTAAAATGGTCTGGATTCTTACAGTTGCTCTTACATTCTCAGTCCCCTTTCCCTCTGCTCTGTTCTTCATTGCTGTTGTAGAAGTTATCCCATGTCTGTGCCACCAGTCAAATCATTCCTTTAGAGTGGACTGACGTTACTATTACATTTTGAAGTGTTTGGTGTGATGTGTGCTCTAAAAATGCACTAGGAAGAGCATTGGCAGCAGGTCCAGAAAGGTGCTCTTTCATCTATTCTCTGTTCTGGTGAGGCTGCATCTGAAGTGTCGTGTCCAGTTCTGAGCCCACCAGTACAAGAAAGATGTGGACTTACAGGGGCGAGTCCAACATGGGCTGCAAAGATGATTAAGAAGCTGAAGCATCTTTTATATGAGAGGCTGAAAGAGCTGAGGCTGTTTCAGTCTGGAGGAGACAAGATTCATGAGGGTCTTATCAATGTGTAGAAATACTTGAGGGGAAGGACAAGAGACAATGGGCACAAATAACATGAAATACCCTCTGGGCAAAAGAAAAGACTTTTTAAACCGTAAGTTTAAAAGTCTCAGGTTCCCAGAGAGACTGTTGGATGTCTCCATCTGTGGACATATTCAGAACCCAACTGGGCATGGTCCCTGTCAGCCTGCTCAAGTGGACCCTGCTGCAGAAGAAGGGTTGAACAAGATGATCTCAAAAAACCCCTTCCAGCCTAAAGGATTCAGTGAGGAAGTAAGAGTTTTGGGCTGCATGGTTAGGGCACAGTAAATAAATAACGACAGCAATAATGGTAACAATACTGAATTTGAGATAGTAGTAAAGCTGTGGGGGAGGAAGCAAATGTTCACTGATCAGTGCTCAATAAAGAGAGAAATTCCAATTGACTTAATAGAGACAGAAGCCTGAGACTACTGCATTAAACAGTTTGACCTTTTAGTCTTTTCCTTTTCTTTCTGTTTAATAGCTGAACTTCGTTCGATTTTATCTTCCTTTGCTTATCCAGAAACATGAGAAAGTAATATATTTGGATGATGATGTCATAGTTCAAGGTAAGCTGTTGTCTAAAACGCAGTTTCTAACAGAATTAAAATCAAAGTTATTGTAGCTTTTACAGCCATTTGTAAATATGAGATATAGTAGAAACTGAGGCAGCTGCTAGGAGTGTTGAACTTAGGGAAACTACAAATATCTAAGTGAAAGTTTGAGGAAGAACTTATCTGCATATATTTTGCATAGTTGTGATCAAAATTGTATGTGGGTTTCATTTTAATTGGTTCTTGTCAATTGCTGAAAGATACCATGGATTTCACTCTGATACTGCAATGTTTTTTAAGTGTGTGACACACATTTCCTGATAGTATTTGAATTCCCACAAATGCTACCAATTCCTTGTCCAGAACTGCTGTTCTTGAGAGCAAGAGGAATTTACTCAAATAAGAGGATGGAAGCTCCAAACACTCAAAATATGGTTTTGAGCATCTTCAGCTCAGAATATGAAGCAATTTGCAGAATCACAAAGATTTCAGAATTCCTAGTCAAGTGAGAGCAGTTAGAAGACATTCAAATCCTGAAAAAATCTTTTCTTTTTTTCTTCTCATCAAAGTAATCTCTTTTGTTGACCATTTTTTTTTTTAAGATTAATTTCTTGTGAGTTTCTCCTGTTCAGTTTCCCAGTTGTTGTTTTTTTCTTCGGTGTAGAGCTGTCATCTTCTTCGTATTTGTTTTATCATTTTTTTCTTGTTATTTCGAAGTATTTCAGAGTATTGTGCTTTAACCCTGGTGGGCAACTAAGCAAAATTTCCTTTGGAAAGGACTGAATATAACTACAATGAACTTTTTGGCCTAAATTAGTCTTTGCTGCAAGAACATAAAGATCAATGAATTTACACGTGACAAAAAGCATAATTCTCCACTGATTTTCTGACTGTTTTATAGTTTTGTCTCTCTAGAGGCAGATTTCAGACCACCTGCACTTAAAGGGGTCACTATTTTCTGTTTTATAAAAGACAACTAATCTATTCTTCCTGTCTCATTGTAATTTGCCATAGACTTCCTATCACAGTTCTCCAGCACGGGTGTTTCCAGTGGCAATCTCTGCTTTTTGGTTTTGTTGTTCTGTCTGTCATCAACGGGCAGCAGCAACATTTAACTCTGAAAGGTTCCAGGTCTTCATTTAGACTCCAGATTCACGAGCAGCTCAAGCCGAGCCCTCCACTTCCCCCATCACCCCTCCCTGCGCCTGTGTTCACCAGCGCGGGGCTCTCTCTTTCCCTGGGGTGTCAGCTGATGGCGGTTGTGGAGCTGCAGGATAAAGGTGCAGTTTCACATTACACCTCGTGGAAGGCAGCTGCTGACCAAGTGGCCTCTCCTGTCCTCAGGCAGCTCCTCTTACGTGTGTAGATAGAGGAGATGTAATTGTGCAGCTGCAGAAGCAGCTGATTCAGCTGTTTGACCTGGCAGAAGACCAGCAGTACAAAAAGTAAAAGAGATGAAAGCAAAAGTAAAACTGGAAGCTGTAAGGGGTTGGGATGCAGGCTCACTCGATTGCTGCGGCAGTGCTGCGCTTCCCACCTGCCCTGAAACTGCTCTGGCACGTCTTGGATACCTGACAGTCAGGTGATGAGAGAGGTGCCAGGCATTACAATGTTTCCCTCCACGAAGAAGGAGCTGGGTGGGCCTGAAGCCAGCAGGGATGGTCAAGTGACAGGCACATTTCAATCAGCCATTTCTGGGAATCCAGGTGTCTTCCTGGGAGGTATTTATGCCATAACCCCAGGAAAAACCTCACCTGTGCAAGACATTGAAGTGGCGCTTTTTTGGGACTTGAAGAGGCTCAGAAAAATTGCCTGTGCCCTCCCTCTCCAAAGACAAGCTCTATGAATGCACAAGTTTGTAACCAGGCTTTTTAACAGTCCTATCAGCTTCTGCTGTGGCTGATTTTGGACAACCAGAATATGAATGTATTGAATATCAATGATAATGTCTAAAGATAGACCTTAGGCATCCAGGTGCAAATTTGAAAACGGTCCCACATTACAAAATTCACTAGGAGCTGTCCTTAAAACTAGTGTGTTTATAAGTAAGATCTGAGAGCTGACATTATCCTATCAGCTCTGTAGCAGTGCAGTGTGTGTTGTCTGATGCTTGTGACCTTTCTGTAATCAGGTGACATCCAGGAACTCTATGATACTAAGTTAGCTCCTGGACATGCAGCAGCTTTTTCAGATGATTGTGATCTGCCTTCTACACACGAAATGGTTAGAAGTGTAGGGATGCAGGTAAGATGCTGTTCTGGAATTCTAATAATGAATGTGTTTGCCCATAAGTGCAAGACGATTTTATGTGTTTTCCCCAAAATGAAAGTTTTATGTATATAGATATAGATAGCTTTGTAATAGTTGTACAGGTAATTAAAGTCTTTTTGTAGTGATACAGTTGTGATGCTGAATGATTTAGTGTGGGCTACTAAAAGACAAACATAGTGAGGGAAAACCCTTGTCAAACTTCCCTGGTACAATACCGTGGAAAAAGTAAATAGTATCTGGAAGTATCCTGCCTTACAGCCTTGTCATATGGAGCTCATGACAGGTAACCACCATCTAGAAACTCATCTTTGGGAGAGCATATTTGTCTCCCTCTCAGTGAGAGTGAGGTGCATTTCCATGTATCTATATAGAGATTCATAGAGGATGAACATATTTTTTTATTTCTTAGAACACATACATGGGATTCCTGGACTACAGAAAGCAAGCCATTAGAGATCTTGGCATCAGCCCCAGCACCTGCTCCTTTAATCCTGGAGTAATTGTTGCTAACATGACTGAATGGAAACATCAGCGGATTACAAAGCAGTTGGAAAAGTGGATGCAAAGAAATGTAGAGTATGTGTAGAAATCTAGCTTTGCACTTTACTTTTAATGCTTGGTTTACAGTTTTACTTTCTGTTTAAAACTCTTACCCTTTTTTTTTTTTTTAACTCCAAGCAGTCTTTATTTTGAGATCTTGTCAAGTGAAGTAATTAATGTTCCAGCATTTCCTTCTGTTTAAATCTGACCAATTCTGTACCAGGAAATGGCCACTTGGAATTTTAGTCTTGTGTTCAATCACAACCCACAGTTAATCCTGAGGGACATTGAGAACATGTGGTTCTCATTTTGGGTGACCAACTTAGCCTGGGATGAAGCCACTGAATGATCTTCCCTTTCTGAGGCTAGCTTAAAGGAGAAGGAATGTTCCCTTCTTTGCCTGGGGACTCTCCTGTTGCAGCACCAGCCAAGCTGTAATTGGACACCATCTTTTTTAAAATACCAATAGATAACACTTCTTTTTCTCTAGTAGAATAAATTTTACATGATATCTTTTTGTAATTGACCACAAATAAATTGTGACACAATGAAACAATTACCATTTTTAAAATTAGGTCCCTGTTAACCTGTATTTGAAAACTTGGTGTTTATTTTCATTCTCTGCAGAGGATTAAGTTTAAATTTACTGAGATAAAGTTGACATAGAATAGTTTGTGCTATTATGCTGTGTCCATCACTTGTTAGTTTCCACCTCCCAATTCCTCCTTTTACCATGGTTAGGCTTGATCTAGCCCTGGATTTATCACAAAATTCATAGGAAACTGATACTCTTTAGATACTAATTTATACTAACTAGGCTTTGACAAAATTCAGCTGGAGGTTAATTTAAAGGTCTAAAAGCTAGGGGAGGAAGAAAGGGGAAGAAAGAGGGAATTAATAATGTAGAAAAATGTACATTTCCTTAAGAAACCAGGCTAAGTTATGTTTGATTGCTTTATGTTAACAGCTTTTTCCCTACAGTTAACTTTGCCAGCCTTGAGAACTATAGTCTGTGTGTAGAAAAAATTGTTTTTCATGTTGGGTCTGATTCCCATTTTACTTGGTAGCAACAATTAACTCCATCGGAATTGGAGTTGCAGATATAATCAATTAACAGTACAAGGAAGGAGTATGCTGAAAACTGATCTGTTCAAAATGATTTTGAATTTTGCCAGATACTTATTTTTAATCTTCTACCTTTTGTACTAAAGATTCCTTGAAGTTTTGAACATATTCTATTTTTCCTTTTGCAGGGAAAACCTCTATAGCAGCACCCTTGGGGGAGGCGTGGCAACCTCTCCAATGCTGATTGTATTTCATGGAAAATATTCCTCTATTAATCCTATGTGGCACATAAGGCATCTTGGTAAGTTTAATTTCTCAGTGTTTGTGAGTTGGAACTAAGGTGAGTTTGTGAGATTCCAGTGCAAGACCTTATGTGACTTTACTTCATGTGCCACTCACATGGAAAGAATATATGAAATATCTGAACACAATGAGAGACTGAAAAAAACAATCAGTCTTTTTTTAGGTGCAGTGGAAGAAAAGGGGAGGCCTGGCAGTGTTTGTTGTCAGCATTCTGGAGGATGTAGTTACCTTTCACCTGGAGTGGTGAATTATCCTAGGAAAACCGTAACGGCTTAGCTGGTATGGTAAAATGAATAGATTTTACTTCATTTTCAATTCCAGCTATGCCAAGATGTTAAAAGTGTTGAAAGAGGAAACTTGCTGAGATTTTTTGATGCAACATAAGAGGCATCAAGCTGAAAAAAGCTACTCTATCATAAAACTAGTTGTAAATTAACATGAAAACATACTAATCATACTTCAGAAAAAAAAGTCACCTGAATTTAACTCACTCTACAGTGTCTTCCGCTATCAAAAACTGCATTTTTCAATTTTTTTTTTTAAATTCTACCCATGCAGGTTGGAGTCCTGATGCCCGTTACTCAGAGCAATTTCTTCAAGAAGCTAAATTACTTCACTGGAATGGGAGATACAAACCTTGGGACAACCCCAGTGTCCACACTGATCTCTGGGAAAACTGGTTTATTCCTGACCCTTCAGGGAAGTTCAAATTAACTCGTCCTGATAGCTGATACTGAAATACTGCAAAATGTAGTGTATGGGATGCATTTAATAGTTTGAGATGCAACATGTTGTATGATTAATTGACTTTAGAAAACAAAGTATTCGTTAAAAATATGAATAACAGACCATCAGTTTTGTGTGCTTATGGCAGGAGATGGAGGCTGGAGTGACCAGTACACAGTTCAGAGTATCCTGACCTTCATGTAAGGTGAGGAAACAAGTTTAATGAAAATACTTCATTGTCAAGTAAATTACAGAGGTGAAATTCAGTGCCAGACACTGTGCTTTAATTTAAGGTCTAAGTAAGATTCCAATGTCTTCTGGTAGAAAAATCTACACAGGACATAGCTAAACACTTCTTGTACATAGCACTGCAGCTATCTAGCCTACATGAAACAGCCTGAATTGAAAACCTGGAAATTGAAACACGTTACTGAGTCCTGCTGTGTTCTGTTACTGTGTTCTGTTGTGTGGTGATTCTGTTTTGAGGCATTTCTGTGTATGACACGTCCTGTAGTACACTTAACAAGATACAAAAGCACATTCCAATACACTGCAGTACAATTCCTGATTTTATTGTGAAACATTGATAGATTTAAGACAGATTAAGAACTTCTGTATCACTGTAACAAAAAGAGCACCAGTTTTGAGGGAGGACATAGAATTGCAGTATTTAGTGGAATGGTCATTATACACTCAACTGTATTTTATACCCAGATAATCAAGTGGATGATTCCATTAAGGAAGAGACCTTTCCCTTTCAAACAGGACAGCCTCTCAGGAGTTACATCCTAATGTGCTACATAATCAGTAGTGCTAATTTCATGCTTCTAATTTTGTTGAAAACAAAACTGAATTGTAACAAATCCCTGATGCAAGATACTTTGAGCACCTGCAGGAAAATATCCATGTAAACAGCAATACATGATACAGTACACTTTAAATAACAGACAAGACAAGTCCTATACCTTTCTGACAATATGTGGAACAGCTTTATGCTGCAGCTAATAAACATGATCAGAATCATAATGTACACTCACTTGATTTAAGATTCTCAGAATTAAGCCACATAATTTGGGAAGAAACTGTAAACATCATGCCTGCCTCACAACAGGTTGACAGTGTGTGATCTGTGTAAGAGGTGTTACAGCAGGGTTAGAACCTACACTTACCAGTTACACACAATTGCCAACTGTCACTAGCTGTGAAGAGAGGATAAATCATGCTGGTACAGGAATCTCTGACCAGCATGGACTGTGGAGATACTGTTTGTGTCTGTTTTCAAGTATGTGAAGCACCAATTGTCATAAGATCATCAAAACCTTAGTGTTTTGATCAGCTTATTGCTTTTACTTCATCTTTTCCTCACATGATAAAAGAGGGAAAGAAGATGAAAGTTAGGCACCAGGATGGAATCTCATTTTTTTCTCAGTCACTAATATTGGCCAAAAATGCATATAATTTAGGCAAGTTCCTCAGAAGAGAGTTATAGTTTCTACAGACAACTTCTTATTCATGGAACAGCTGTCCCTGTATTCAATTCAGTGGTTTCAAGTGGAATAAAGGGAACACCCTCTAAGGTCCTACAGGTTGAAGAGAACTTAATGTTAAAAGCTGCTAAATTGCAAATCTATTTTACCCCGTACTAATTGTACGTGATGTAAACAACGTAGCTGTACATGATTTTTAAAGAGAACGCAGTCTTTCAATTCTCTGTCACATTCAAAGGGGTTATCTGCTAAAGGTCAGGTGAAGGGACCAACTTCATGGAAATGATGGAGTTTAAATGCCACAAAATTCAAGAACTACCACTGATGTTTGTTTTTGCTATTTTTTAAAGGAATTCCAGTTCCTAACTGGAATTGGAATTTAAGGGGGAAAGAGATGGAACTGATAGGGAGACCTTATCCTAATATAGCTTAGCTAGAATATTTAGGCCCTGTCCTCTGAGACCAAATTTTCCTCCCCAGTGTTGTGACTTGAGATGACCTCTTCACTCCCTTCATCCTGAATATGGTCCACTTACTGAACAGACAGAGCTCTCTCATCCCACCCAGAAGACAGCACTCATAGCTGCAGAACACAACTTTCTACACTTTTTAAAGACAGTAAAAGGCAGGCTTAAAAAGCACAATTTCCTTAACTGTGCATGATTAAAAACACCGCTTCACACAAGGTAAGGGTACACTTTCCATTTTCCCCTCTGGATATAAAAGTATTATGAGATATCCAAATATTGAGGCATCAGTAAAAAGTATACTGCTGCTGTTCCTACCACGTTACCATTTATGGGATAAAATTAACGCCCCAAAGAAATCTTCACAAATGAGAAAGCAATTTGTCAAAAACTGCAAGAAATGGTATACATTAAATATAAAACTCATATACAAAAAAGAGCTAACATTTTTTTAAAAAGTTTGGACAGTTCCTTAAAATTATCTAGTTCATTGATTTCAGCCTACCACACACTTACTTTGGACTATAATAAAATAACTAGGGGAGATAAAATACTATTCAGACGCTTCAGTTGGAGAACCGAGGTACCAATCTTGCTCACTGCATTAAAACTGCAGCAAGTGTGCATAGCCGAGAAGGAACAGCTCCTACACGCTGCTTCCCTCCTCTTCCTGTGTCATGCCAGCATTGAACTCTGGAATCTGGTCTGCAAAGGACTGTGTCATCCACTGTCCGTTAGGAACTTCACCGAAGGACGATCCTTCGCAGTACTGCGGATTGCTTCCTGCTGAACAAACAAAAACCACACCGTTTTTAAAGGCAGTTGAACCATGGGGTCAGCTGGGGAACCTCTTTGTTCCCCAGCAATGGCTGCAGACTGAATGCCCCAAGCACTTTACCAGTTCCATTTGAAGACAAGCTGCACTGGTCAGCGTCATACGGTGCACGGTCACAGTAAGCTCCTCCATACGCTGCTTCATAGCCTGGGTCATACTTTTCCTCTTTGACAGCCATCTTTTTAGCATCCTCTGCAGAAACAGAACAGCTCAAGCATTAATGTTTAGAATAAAAACTATCAAAGAGAATTTTTATCAGAAAACATTTGAAAAATGGACACAAATTCTACAAGATAGTCCCTGCTCCCCTTAGATAATTTAGGCTGTACTAAAGAGAGTGAACTCTGTAATTCTATACCACACAATTTAGACGATCACATCTCCCCCCCCTCCATTAAATTTTTTATTTCTTTCTGCTTGGGAAACTGCTAGTATTGTACACTACATTACATTTAATAAAGTGTTAACAAAATAACAACAATACCTTGTGCAAGCTGCAAGTCAAATGTGTACTGCACCTCCTGGACCTCCGTGTTGGGTGCAATGCCTTTCAGTTGATCCCTTAAGTCTTTCAGTTTAATGTAATAATGAACTTTATCTTGTGCACGAGGAAACTGAGCACATCTTGCACTGGACGATGGCATAACGTAGCAGAGCTTGAGACAAAGAGCAAGAAAAACAGCATTACTGATCTCCAAGCTATGAGTTAATACTTAGTGCATTCAGAACTTAACAGTTACACTCACTGTTTTAACCATTTGTACAAATTTCAACTAATGCCACAGGTGGTTGTGGAAGAGCCTAAAATGAGTTTTCATTTTTCTTGGCCAGCCATCTGTCTTGCCCTGAAGACAGTGGCTGATTACCAGCTGCTTAGTGAGCACAATTTTCACCAGTTTTTTATGTGCTGCAGGAGAAGCAGTGCCCATGTGTGTTACAAGAGAGCAGAGCACACTCCAGAACTCCCTGAACAAGCAGAGCTCTGAATCAGGGCATAGACGAGTACGTGACAGCATGCAAAGAGCCCAAACCAGTGAGGGAGGCAGCACAGGTTAATTAGCCTGGCTTCTTGGCCAAGTGCATCTGCATGACATATGCCAGGCTGTGAAATTGTTGTTAGAGTGGTTGGAGCCAGCTTCAGTGTTTCTATCTCTGCCAACAGCCCTAACTAAAGATATCTTGTTAGTTCAGGAAAAACAAACTGTATTTGATACTTCTATTACCATGCAGTCTTTATGAACAAGTACCAGTAAAGAGGATTATTTATCTTTCTTACAAATCTACTGCAGAAGTCCTTAAGAGCTGCTTAAGGAGCAAGCACTTTATCCAATGATTTTTCAGGCTCTAATAGCAGCATTTCCACCTTTAGAGAAAGGCAGCTGAAACTTGCAGCACAAGTAATTGAGAATAGAAATAAGAAAAACAACCCAAACTTCTGAACTGACAAGGTAATGAAGCTTTAGAATAAGCTACCTTGTCAAGTAGCATAATCGTCTTTGCTTTAACTTGTTTATAAGAACACATTAAATAAACCAATTTCTAATGATACATAGCTGTTCTCTTGAGATATTTTCCAGCACTAGAGGTCTATGACTAATGCACTCTTCATCAAATTGCTTGTTTTATCTTAAGCATCCAATTTAACTTCAAACTGCAGATCAGCTTAAGGAGACCCAGTCTGACGGAAGCGCTTGGGCATGCCCAGACCCAGCAAGGCTGAAGGGTCGTGTGCAGTGGCACAAGGATGGACTTGCTGTTCTTTCTGCCCCACTGTGGCACTGCATGGTCATGATCAACATCAAAATCCAGTAATATAAATACCCAGGGCATTGGACACAGGGGATCAGATGAAAATTATCATAAAAGCAGGTATGTGTTACTTGTATTTTAGATAGTCCTCAGAGAATGCACCAGCCTACTAACCATAACATACCATTTCTCAAATGAAGTTTGCAAGGCTGAAGAAGCTGCATTAAAGACATGTCTGAAAACTGCACTACTCTCTTCTATCTAAGTAAAAACCTTTCACAGCTCTTGTACTTCAGTCAAACTGGAGTTATCCTAAGTTTGTGCAAGGCCTGAGATTTCATTAGTTTTTAAATAATCAAAATGGAGTGCCCTAGTTTTGTTTCTCAGTCTCAATACTTACTGTTTCTGTATCTGGCACTTTGTGTGGCTGCAGCCCAAATTCCAAGTTCTTAACTTTAATTCCAAAAACTTCTTTACTAAAAATTTCATAAATACCTAAAATGAAAATATAGGGTAAGTGGAAAAAAAAAGCTACTTACAGAAAAGAAAATTTTAAAAGTAAAAGTTCTCACATTTTCCATTAAAAGCCGCTATACGAGGTTTATACTTTTGTAGCTTCTGCATCAGAATTCGCCCTCCTTCCCGAAACTCTTTGCTAAAATACAAAGTACTCAAAATTATAATCACAACTATTAATTCATTAAAAAGCCTGATATCTCCCTTCACTGTCCTACCTGGAGAGGTCTTTGCTTCCAGGTGTTGTCCTTTCAACCATGTTTGTAAATCCAATCCCATATTTATGTGGCAAGGTGTGGTCATCCATGTGGTTCAGCTGTTCATTACTGAGACCAGACATGAACAGACACTTCCCTGTGAAGTAGGAAGACAGATATGCATTTGCCTATTTCCAAAGAAAAGAAAACAGAACCAAAAAACTCCACTCGACTACCCGAGTACTGGAATGCTAAAGGAAGAATCTATTCTAACAAAGTATCAGTTAACTTGGGAAAACTACTGCCCTACCCAGAAAGGTTTAAACTAGCCAATATTACTTTACCTTCTCCAAGAGGGCAGAAAGGCCCTAGTGAAAAGGAACTCATCATCATGATCCAGCAAACCAATCTTTTATTCTAAAAGCACAGAGCTTTAGATTTTGTGATTCACATAAGCAGTGATCAACATGGATTTGGGGGGAAAGAATGTGGCAAATACAATGTGTCAGCTTTCTTTGACAATCTTGCCACTGCTTCTCCTTGCACTGGGCCTCTCTGACAGAACCTGCTGTCTTGAACTCTTATTTAGCATATAAAAATTCCTCTCTGAAGGAAAAAAAACCTTAACAAACCAAAACCCAGGAGAAAAACAAAAACCAAACTAGTTTATTTAAAATGCCACACGTTCTAACAAAGTTCTGCAAATGCTAAAAGAAAAAAGGAAAATAAAAACATACAAAAATGGTTTCCAGGTCCTGGGTAATGATGTCCTTTGTAAGCTGCCATCAGGCCAGGGTTTATGCCAATCTACAAAGACACAAGTCCATTTTAATAATGACAACATGGCTTGCTAGTCAAGAATTTAATCAAGTTACAGTAAGGATGCTTATTCAATTCTAAGTTACCGTTAATGAACAAAAATGTGTTAATGGCAGCTTCCATCATTATTTAAAAAAAACCTGACAATTTTGCAGCAGTGCCTCATGTAGATGTGCAAGGTCAAAAGAGCAGCTCAGAGGGTGCAGAGCTTCCAGGAAATAAAGCACTGAGTTATGGGCTCTCATGAATCTGTATTAAACATGAACCTTAGATTTCTCAGAAATTAGGACAAAGTTACTTTGGCTTTAACAGAAAATGCAAAGCAGCTCTACACACAGGAAACAGCTTATGTATTTTATCTAGCAAGATCTTGCCATATATGTAATATAGATGAGTAAGCAGAAAGAAGGTAAATCATAACAAGTAAATACAAGACTTTTCTACCTAATCTTGTAACTCTGAGTTACTCACTATCACAATGTCCAGATCAAAGGTCAAAATATCAGGCAAAGTCTTGGTCAGAAGTTCAGCTTCAGATACACCATTAAAACGGTCCACTTTTCTTTTGACTTTAAAAGTATCTGTGATCTTTTCTTGTTTTCCTTTTGACTTGGCTGGTTTTTCTTTTTTAGCAGCAGGCTTTTTAGGTTGCTTTGGCTCAGTTGCTTTGGCTTTTCTTTTCCTTCCCCCTTTTCTAACTTCTGAAACACACAACAAACATTGTTTTTGTACATTTCCAATGTTGCAGCATGGATATTCAAATAGACTCAACTAAATGTATGGACACAGAGAGAAATCAAAGAGATAAATTTACCTTCAAAAGTCATTAATTTAAACAACACACCTGAAGCTTCCTCATCTTCTGGCTCTTAAAAGTTTCGAGATTCAGGCAGCACAGGCACTGGCCATAACATGACCACCCAGAGCTTGCTTTCTCTCTCTCTCTCTGTTCATTAATAATGTTGAGCTGTACAGCAGTGTCACTTTCCAACAGTTCATATTTGTTTAAACAAGCCACACTAAACTAAACAATTCTTAGTAAACCAATTCCCTGCCTGTGATTGTTACAACAAACTAAGCAACCATTCAAACAAAAATATTTAAAGTAAACAGCATTATACTGTACTTCTCTTGCTGATAGTTAAAAAGAATAGGTACTTTGAAGACAGAATCTTAAAAAAAAACTTCTCTAACATAATATTAAAAACCATGACTTAAGCTAAAATAGTGCAATTAGCTATTGAAAAAAAACCCTGCTCTTCTTGGAACAAGATAATTGTGTGAGACTGAACAATGTGCATACAGTCACATGAGTTTATTTCCTGTCTTTTAAATTGTCTGTTAGAACATATATCTTCAAAAATACAATTAATCAATACTTCTGCAGGGAGCATCAAGAAAAGGAAATCCAATAGGTCCAATGAAGCAGTTTAAGAGCACTATTTTTTCCCCAATCAATCACTCTCACTTCAGCACTCTAGCACAGCTCAGTCAAGCTACCTTTTGGAGGCTCCTGAGCAATGTTTGACTCTGGAATGCCCTCTAGAGTCTGCTGCTCAGTCATCATTTCCATGTTGGGCACTGCAGTCATCATCTGATGGAATGGAAACGAGTAAAATGCTTGAGCTTGCTGAAGATAGGCGTAGTATCTTAGAGAGGGAGAAAGAGAGAAATAATTTATCAACAATTTAGAAACCCACTGATGTACAGAATGTAAACATCTAACTTTAGCAAGGCTAGCATGTATTGCACTTACAGTCCCTGATGACTCTGTTAACAAGGCACTAAATTATCCACGCCATGGAAACAGTCTGGCTGCTTAGCTGGTATCAGTTAACCCCAACACTAACAGCACAGCTCTCTTGTGATTGCTATGGTGTGGAATTAACACGGCATTTGTAAGGGAAGACTAGAGCTTTTCTCTTTTTTTATTGTAAAAACACTGTAGCGCACATTTCCAAAGCAAACTGTATATCAAACAGACCAACAATTTACAACGCATGTTGAGCTAAAGCTCTCTGGGCTTCCACAAGTTTCCAGAATTTTAGACCTTTTTTATGTGGTGTCAGTCGCTCGATCTGGTAAGATACAGAATGGATGAATCATTCACAGCTATAAAGTGTTACAAATTCACACAGCATTTGTTACTGTGCAGATTATTAAACAGCTTTAACAAATTGTGCGGCAGATGTTGTCCCACTATGACACACTGGATCCCAACACGAGTATTGCACTTATTCTGCATGGAAGTGTTCATGCACACAGAGATCCTTCCAGTCTCCTCCTATGCATAGACACTTTTCTATAGACAGCTCTCTCCCTCCACACGTTTATTAGTCATATACAGCCCTCACACCCATTTCTGCTCTATTCTGTCACTCCCTTCCACCTACGCAGCCACGTCCTCCTCCACAGCTTCTACTGCCTTACAAACATACAGAAAGGACTTGGTGAACAGTAGATTTTCAGGAAATAATTTTATCATCTCAGAGCTATAATTAAAAACACCAAATAATTTTTAGATATAGAGATATTTGTCCAAGAAGGCCAATGGCATCCTGTATTAGCAATAGTGTGGCCAGCAGGGCCAGGGCAGGGATTGCCCCCCCCGACTTGGCACTGCTGAGGCCACATCTTGAGTGCTGTGTTCAGTTTTGGGCTTCTCACTACAGGAAGGGGCTGGAGCGTGTCCAGAGAAGGGCAACAGACCTGGGGAAAGGAAAGCAGCTGAGGGAGCTGGGGGTGTTTACCCCAGAGAAAAAGAAGCTCAGGGCTGACCTTACCCCTCTCCACAACCACCTGAAAAGAGGCTGAAGCTGGGTTTGTCTCAAGCAACAAGTGACAAGACAAGGGGAAATGACCTCATGTTGTGCCAGGGGACGTTCAGACTGGATATTAGGACAAATTTCTTCATGGAAAGGGTTGTTAACTATTGGAATAGGCTGCCCAGGGAACTGTCTGAGTCATCATCCTGGAGGTATTTAAAACGTGTTGTAGATGTGTAAATTTATGGACAGGGTTTAGTGGTGGGCTTGGAAGTGCTGGGTTAATGGCTGGATTCAATGATCTTAGAGGTCTTATCCAACCTAAATGATTCTGATTTTAAATTTCTCAAAAGAAGGGACAACTCTGAAGCGAGTGCTACACACTGAGTTTTTAAGAAACACACTGTAAATCAGTCTTATGCAACAAGAACCCACAGTCTTGTGATCAAGCCACTAATTTTAACCCAAATATCTATCCTGAAACAAGGAGAATAAATATGAACATAGGTCTGTCAGATTCCCAGGGAAGTTGCCTAATGAAGCTATAGGAGATTTTCTAAGTACAGGGAATACCTTAAACCCACTGCTGAAAGAGTTTCATTTTATATAAAACACTTGTAGAGCTAAAGAACCAAACAAAACTGATTTTCAGATTTATATTGAGAAACACATAAGAAACTGAGACATGCAGAATCCAGTTCATAATGTAATAAAGGCTTAATCATACAGACCAGAACAGAGTAAGAAAAATGTGAAAGCATCTAACCTAAGACCAGACATGTTTTCGTAATACAGACCTTATTTTACGTGTATATAAAGTTTCCTTCTAGTAAAGGGAATAAAATTCCCTTTGAACAGAGAAAAAATTTGCACCGTACCACAAACAAGTCCTCTAACCACTTGCTAATGAGATGAAAGTGAAGTTTTACCCCTACCTCTAAGTTTCCCATATATTTCTGGCCATATTTCTTGCATAGGTTCAGAAATACTTTTTTTGTTTGTTTGTTTGTTATTGAAGCATATATATTATAGGACATTTAAATAAGTACTTTCAGTACCACGAGGAAAAAGTAGTGATTTGTTCCTCTCCCCTCCCTTCAGTTCATGATTTTCTCCTCTCCCCCCCACTTCCGTTCATGCTAAAAACAAAGGAAAAAAAAAGAAACAGGTAAAGGAAAAGATACGCTCACTGGAACAAAACCAGGTATTAAGTAATTTTCAAATCCTCCTCGGGACAGAGACACGATCGCTCCCCGCGCTGCCCAAGGCCGCCGCGCTCCCCCAGCCGCGGGGCCGGGAGCGCCTTCCCTTCCCCTTTGTGCCCAGGGG